>BQNB010119915.1:0-20732 GCA_026074375.1 Tanacetum coccineum
TTCTCTTGCACTTGATTAGAAGAAGAAGGGAGGAAGAAAGAATTAATCACTTGAAACAAGATCAAGGTATGTTAGTGATCAAGGTATGTTAGTGATCAAGATATGTGTTTTAAAAAGAAAGAAAGAAGAGAGAAAAAGTATATCTGAGAAAATTGGTGGCAAGAGGTTCTGTTTTTCAGATGGGGTGGCCCAGTATTTATAGAAGACAAAAAAGAGCCGTTATGCTGGTGGCGGTCCCGGCGGTCCCTAATATATATAAGGGGGCCGCCGGGCCTATAAAGGGGCTGCTGTAGAGTACGCTCCTCTTTTTGTATTTTTGTGGGGAAGGTGTTATCTGTTTTGGAACCTTCCATTTTGAGAGGAAAAATCTGATTTCAAATTTAATGTTTTAATAAAACATTTCTTTTATGAATAAATATTTTGTTTTTATATTTTTATAAAAACACTTTTGTAGAAATGTAAGGTTTAAGAAAAAATATTTTCTTGATCACTAATCATGTTTAATGATTTGTTTATTCATACCTTAAGTGATTAATCATAGAAATAGAATTTTATGATTAGTAATTTATAAATGTTTATTTTTATCGTAAACGTTTTTACATTTTGTTATTATCAAAACATTGAGAGGTCGAAAAATATAAATAACGTTTTTAGACATTATTTGTATTAACAATCTCCCCCTTTTTTATGATGACAAAACATAAACTTATTTAGTATAAAAGTAGAAGTTTATAAATTATTAATGAGCTTAATTCTATTTCTCCCCTTTTTTGTCGAATCCAAAAAGGTTTTATCCGTCGATCGTAGTAAGAGAACAAAATCGACGATTAAAGACTCCCCCTTGATGTAAGCTCCCCCTTGTTCGGGGAACCAAGGGATCGATCTTACGATGATTTGTTTTCTACAAAATAAGGTTAGAAGTACAAGTACAAGCCAACATAGCATGACAAATAACTTAAGAGAATAAATCACACTTTTTGAAACTCATAAATAAAGTTCATTCAAATTGGTAGAAATATCATACATAGTCATAAGGATAATATATGATGATACAACATAAGATTATTATAAAAAAACACAACATATTAAAGCATAGGTGAACATGAATCTAAAAATACATTAATCCTAGATGATTCATGATTCATAGATATGACTTTTAAACAAAATGTCTTTGGATTATCAATTATTAAGCCATTTGAAAAAGGGTCTATGGTTGAGGTGGAAAATAAGTTATGAAGGCGGTGGTTAGAAGATACTCGAGATGAGCAAACATAATGTTCATTTCATCTCGAAGGTTCAAATGTAGGTTACGGTTGTGGAAACAACAAATATAAGTTGACCCATGATAGTCATGATAGTTGTAGTAGAGTGGATGTCCCATGATAGGAGTATAGTGTGGTGAGGAGATGTGAATGTGGACATTGAGAGATTATCAAGAGGTGTGATTGGTGTAAGTGATAGAGTGAAACTAAATAAGGAAGGCTTTGAAGTGGTTTGAGGTTTAAAGGTCCTAAAATGGACATCCAAGATGTTCTCAAAGCAAAGGGTTCAAAGGGTGTAGGATAGGATTTGTTCTGATTTTGAGGATGGAGGTGATTTGAAGTTTTGATTGAAAAGAAGAAAATTTATATCTTGGCTTAAGAAAGGTTCTTGTATGGCCATATGGTATCTTCTTGAATAGTTTTTAGGAGATTTTCTAGAAGATGACATGAAGATGTGAAGAAGGGTGAAAAAGAAAGGAAGGATAGGTTAATGAGAAGTGAGTAGAATGTGGAGTTTATATAGTGGAAGATTTGGCAAAGCATGGTATTGAGTGAAGAAAGGATCCAAAAGATGTTTGGCTAATCAGGGAAATACTAGCTGAGACTAGTGTAGAGAGGGTCAAAGATGTAAAAAAATAAAAATAAAAAGGTTTGTTTCCCTCTTGAAGATGGTCTCTTAAATACTAGGCGGTCATAGATATATTTAGGGGCCTCCCCATGTATTTGGGGGCCATTTTCTAGAGATTACAAAATTTACCGAGAATACCCAGTTTTGTTGTTTTGTGTAGAAAGGAAGGATAGTGACACCTGGGTGCGGCAAATCCTACTTCTCAAGAATCGACTAATTTAGCCTAGATCTAAATAGAGTAATTAGGTTATTCATTTTTAATCAAGAGATCAAGTAAAATGCTTGTTGGCTTAACTAGAGTTAAGGGTAAGATAAACATGCAAGGGTACAAATACACAATATGTTACAAAGCATCTAGTTTAATTCTACATACACCTAACAAATAAGACTTAACATTGATTACTCATGTGAAGGTTAAATACAATCATGATGCTTGTGATGAGCACATCGAACATCTTCATGAATGTTTTCATTTGACGGATTTATAAGAAGATTCATTATTGTTGGATAGGAGATGAATTTATGATTATTAGGAGAGAATCTGGTTAATTTATCGAGGAATTCTGACAACAAGAGTCCGTATGGCAGGATGCCATTGGGTCAATGTTTGAAGTCTTTTATTCGATTGATGACGAAGTGAGAGAGATTGAATGTTGTAGAGGAAGTAATACAAAAGAGCATATAGGCTTCACAAGCCGACAAGAGATCTTTGTCAATATCAACGGTACATATGATGTTCTCACGAATAAAAGATGTGCCACTTTAAGATAAGGACATGCCTCTTCAACGAAGAGATTGCATGGATCCTCAAGTGCGAACTTAAACCCGTTTAGACGTTTCTTAGTTACGTTGTATATGATTGAGGTTGGATGAGTTAATTTGGTATAGAGAGGATCATTTGTTGGAGTAGTGTTATGATTGTTAATGGATTTTAGAGACCATTCATTGTTATAGAAACAATGTCCTTCAAAAGGAATATCAAGTAGCGTTCCAACCCGAAATGATGTACCAACATGTTTTCCATTTATTTCGAATAATATGATCCAAAGATCATTTACTAGAATACATTCAAATGTTTGATAAGATTCTATTATGAATAGCATTCCATAGGGTAGAATTAGCCGAGCTTGTTTAGTG
The DNA here is from genome assembly GCA_026074375.1 of Tanacetum coccineum. Taxonomy (NCBI): domain Eukaryota; kingdom Viridiplantae; phylum Streptophyta; class Magnoliopsida; order Asterales; family Asteraceae; genus Tanacetum; species Tanacetum coccineum. The sequence continues at coordinate 3,028 of BQNB010119915.1, forward strand.
ACCCACTCTATTCGTTTTGCCATGTAATAGGCAAGATTGAATTTTTCAGAGTGTACAACACAATAAAGCATAAAACAAAGACATGCGGGAACATGATCCCGATTACCCCCTAGACAGAAGACGTTTTCCCGAATGATTTCCTCTAAAGGTTTCAAAGTTTGGACGATTTCACGAGTGAGGATTTGATATTCGAGAACATCAATCTCTTCCTCATGACGGATGCGACGGACTTGACCTTCTCGATCAATTCGAATAGACGAGATGATGTCCTCAATAGGAGGAAGGTTGGTTTGATATGGACCATCCGAAGGGATACCATATGCCAACTCATCAAGTCTCCATCTATCGGTGAAGACACACGCGCCTTGACAAGGAACGTCAAGAATTTGAGCAAAAGTTTCAAGAGAGTAGGAGAAGAGTTGATTTTGAATCACAAACTCGACAAACATTTGACCTTCGTCAGAATAATTGAGTTGAAATTGACTATAAAACTCAAGAATGAAACGAGGACAGATTTGTTCATTTATTTCAAGAAGACAGTTGAACTCGACAAAGTGGAATAAAGACCGAACATAATTTAGATCCACAAAGTTGTCAAAAACCACCTGACCCTCATGGATATAGCATTCTTCAAGGTTCATTAGTTTTTATCTTATTGGAGTAGGGAATTCATGTGAGATTTTAGGGATATAGTGTCTTGTATTTTTGTAGTCTTCAGATGATTTTCGACGCATTGTCATCTAAGGTAAATTAAACAAGATCACATTTTAATTTCTTATACATGTATTGATGTTTTAAGTTAGTGCCCAGTGTGTGCCTATATGCAACAAATGTGGAGTAACGATTAACTCGACCTAGAAATAAAATCCTAAGAGTTAACCCAAACGCTCCTTAATTTGATTTTGTTCATCCAAACAAGTCAAAAAATACATATGAATTATGTATCTCGAAATTTGTTCATGAGATCATTATGCATGTGTTTAAAAATGTTTTTAGATTGTATTGACAATGCAAAATAACAATTTTATTTTGTTCCTAACGTGAGTGATTTGAAAAATAAAATTGGGGTTTTAGTTCAAAATCAATGTTTCTACAAACTTACTAATATGTACAAATCCTATGTCTACGAGAAGCATATTAGTTGTACATTGTATCCTAGTAGTTCTAATTGAACAAAATTGAAAGAAAAATTGAAAATCCCCAACTTTGATTTTTGGTGTTCATGATGAACCTTAGACTCAAATTGAAAGAAAATAGATGAAATAACTTACAATTGATGATCTTTGTGATATTAAGATTGATTATTAGTGTTGATTTGATCTTCAATTGATGTTTTAATGGTTGGATTTGAGTTTTGGGTGGGTTATTATGTGTTTTCGTCACTTGTAGCACGAAGGGGAGTGTTTGTTTTCGTGGTTTGAAATTTTTTTGTTTAAGTGTTCATCTTTTTAATTTCCTGTTGTCGTGGTCCCATATCCCCTGGCGGTCCCAAATATTTTAGGGGGCCGTCTATATGGGGGCCGCCCTCAGGCTACGTTTTTTAACTTGATTTTGACAAAAAATTTACGAAGAGAGGTGACTTTTTAATTTGCATTTCGCGAATTAAAGATGCTTAAAGTACTTCGGATGAAGTATTTAAGTTGTCACGACACAGAGTAGAACACGTACCTAGAACTTGAGATTGAGAAGGAGAGTGGATTATATGATTTATGGAATGTCTTCCATCATTCCTAAACTAAGACGTAGATTAGTTTCAACGCTTTCACGTTTAAGGGTTTAGTAAGATTGGCGGCGATGTTGTCGAGGACGCACTGTTTTGGATTGAGATATGTCCTTTTCTTAGACCATTATAATCGAAGAAAGTTGGTGATGTATTTTGATGTGTTTGGTACGGAGATTGTTGCAACGGGGTTTTTGCAAGGTCAATCGAGCCTTTGTTGTCACACATGATGGGATGTCTGTCAAAGTCGTACGTCGTTGTCGCTGAGAGCTTATTTCATCAATTGTGCTTGTTGGACATGCCTTTCTGGCGCTCTACAAATTCGGCTTTGGTAGTGGATATTGCGAAGAACGGTTAGTTTTTCGGAACCAGATTGTCAAATCAACAATCTCACGATCGTTACAAATACCGCTAGTGCTTTTTCGGTCCACATAATCTCCCGCATGATCAGAGTCGAATATACTACAGTTTCTATGTCGGTCCCCTTAGGATACTATATCCTAATGCGTGGTTGCCTTTAATGTATCAAGAAGATACGCTTAACCGCTTCAAGTGAGAGTTTGGGAGCCTCTTGAAAGCGGGCACAAAGGCAGACACTAAATATGATATCGGGCCTACTTGTCGTTAGGTATAATAAACTACCTCTCATGCCACGATACTTGGTACTATCTACCGACTCACACTCTTCATCTTTCATGAGTTTAGTATCAGAGGACATGGGGGTTTTCATTAGTTTAGAATCTTCTAGACCAAATTTCTTAATCATTTCTTTAATATACTTAGATTGATTAAAGAATATATACATCTTACCATTTAGATTTAATTTGTTAATCAAGGAAGAAGTTAAGTTACCCATCCCTGCTCATTCGAATCGTCATTGCATTGATTTTGGCAAACTTCATTACCCACATGTCTTGACTGTCGAACCGAATATACTGCCAGCGTCATATATTTGAACAATGATTTTTTAAAGATTTGAACTTTTCTTCTTTAGTTCAAAAAGAGTGTTATCTACCATTTCCCATTTTATATTCATATGTTTATATATGAAAAAAAATAATAAGAAAAGCTTTTAATCTATCATACCAAGCTTTGGGTGCTTGTTTAAGACCATATAAAGCTTTCTTTAGTTTATAAACATGATCCGGTTTTTCAAAATCAATGAATCCTGGAGGTTGTGCCACGTATACCTCCTCATTGATAAAACCGTTCAGGAATGCACTTTTTACATCCATTTGGAATAATTTAAAATCTAAGGCGCAAGCATAGGCTAATAATATCCTAATAGATTCAAGTCTAGCAACCGGGGCATAAGTTTCATCATAATCGATGCCCTCTTGTTGGTTGTAGCCTTGAGCAACTAACCTAGCCTTATTTCGAGAAACAATACCGTTCTCATCTAACTTATTTCTAAACACCCACTTAGTTCCTATAATTGTCATATTCTTAGGTTGCGGAACTAGCTCCCAAACGTCGTTAGCAATGAATTGATTTAATTCTTCTTGCATGGCGACTATCCAACTTTCATCTCCTAAGGCTTCATTTACATTCTTAGGTTCTATAGTTGATATAAAACAGTAGAAGTTACTTTGGTTTTGGGCTTGTGATCTAAGGGTTCTTTGGTTGAGGTTTCCTATAACATTTTCTAAGGGATGGTTCCTAGATTCTTTAACTCCTTATGTTTTCATCCTCACATTATTTTCTAGGTTTTCTTTTCCAATTTTTCCTAAAGCTTCTTCTTCATCTAAATCATCATCCACCAAGGGTGATGTCTTAGAGGGTGGAGGAGTTTCATCGAATGTAACGTTGAGTGATTCTTCGATTTTCCTAGTATGTTTTTTAAGAATGATATAGGCTTTACTATCTTGGGAGTAACCTAGAAAGATACCTATATGACTTTGGGTCAAATTTGGTAAGGTAGTCTTTAGTGTTTAAAATGAAGCACTTGCTTCAAAACACTCTAAACTGGTCAAGAGTAGGTTTCCTACCTCTCAAGATTTCATAAGATGTTTTTCCTAGAATGGCTCTAATTAGGATTCGATTGAGAATATATGTTGAAGTATCTACGGCGTTACACCAAAACTTTTGTGGTAACGATTGCTCGTTCAACATGGTTCTGCTCATTTCCTGAAGTGTCCTATTTTTCCTTTCAACCACGCCATTTGATTGAGGAGTGTGTGGAGCCGAGAAGTTATAAGTAATACCATTAGCATTACAAAATTCTCCAAATTGTACTTTATTATCAAATTCTCTACCGTGGTCGGTTCTTATTGACACTATTGTACATCCTAATTGGTTTTGGGTTTTCTTACTAAATATTTTGAATTGATCGAAAGCTTCGGTTTTATTCTTAAGAAATCTAGTCCAAGTATACCTAGAGTAGTCATCTACTATGACTAAGGTGTAGCGGTTTCCTCTGTAACTCTATACGGCAGATGGACCAAAAAGATCCATGTGGAGAACTTCTAAGCATCTAGTCATTGAGACTATGTTCTTAGCTTTGTGACTAACGTGAGCTTGTTTTCCAATTTTGCAAGCATCACAAAAATGTTAATCAAACTTAAACTTAGGTAAGTTTCTAACTAATTTCTTAGAAGCTAACGATCGAATGAGACACATATTTGCGTGACCTAATCTTCTATGCCACAAGGTGGAATTCTCATCAATCGTTGCTAGACAAATTTGATCCTTTGGCTTATTTCCTAATTTCATCACATATAAGCCTTTCTTCCTAATACCTCTACCTATGACTTTATCGTTCTTAGTGATTTCACTATCATGTTCAGAGAAAGTTACTTTACACTTATTATCACATATTTGTCCTATACTTAGCAAGTTAAATCCTAAGTTATCAACATGTTCTACATTATCTATTTTGAGAGAGTCATTAGAAATCGTACCTTTGCCAATGATGTTACCGCAAAGATTACTACCAAAAATGATATTACCTCCATTGTATGCCTTGTAAGTGGAGAAGAGTTTTCGGTTACTCGTCATGTGTTTAGAGCATCCGCTATCCATGATCCATTCGTCGGGCTCAATAGACTCAAGGCATATCTATTTATTTAAGACATAACTCAAACATTTGGTTTTCCCCAATATCTCATTGTTCCAAAGTTATTAGTGGCCAAACATCCCTTCATTTATGCAATTGGTTTGGGATGTTGAATGAAGACATATTTCCCATGACATGTAACTTTGACGTGGAAAGTTGTTCCAACTTACGGGAAAGCCATGAGGTTGGTTTTGTCGACCAACGTGTCTTTTTGGTTGCGGTGTTTTAGGACGAGAATAATTATTATTGACTCTTATAGAAGGTGGAGTTTTTGATCTAAAATTGAGTTTTGAAAATCTAACATCCGGTTTAGATAATGGCTTATAGAATTGTTTAACTTCATTGTCACTAGCAACAGGAATTTTGACTTTGTTTACAATTATGTGTTTTGGTCTAGGACCCAAAATAGATTTTTAAAAAGACACATTTTTCTCAGATCCAGGTGTTGCTGGTGGCGGTCCCATATTTATTTTGGGGGCCGCCTGAACATTAAGGGGGCCACCCATATTTATGGGACCTCCATCAGAAGACGCCTTTTTCTGAGCTTTTACAAATTTTATTTCCTTAGTTCCACTAGATGATGCTTCAAATGAATTAAACCCTAAACCTAATTTATTCACCGAAGTTTTTTGATTATTTACATTTCATTTAAGCAATGTGTACTCTTTTCAAATTTGTTTAATCTAGTAGATTCATCTTTGAGAATTTTCATTCTCAATTAAGTGCATGAGACTTTGCACAATCGAGATCAACTCTCTTAATTTTTCGTCGAGTGTGGACAATTTATCTTTTAATTCTCCTAAGCACATTTTTCTAGACTATTTCTATTAGTGCTTTTAATTTTTGTTTTAGTGATTATCTTTAGACTCTTTGCATAACATATCATAATCGTTGTCTAAAAGATAAATCATCAATTGAGAATTTTCATCACTAAAGTAAATGATTTCGGAGCATAACTCATTGATGCGTGAGTACAAGACACAATTTTTTCGAATCTTTGACCTTTTCATCGCTTTCATCCACAGCTATCGCTCTAGAAATTCCAATAAATGCTCTTTGGTACTTACTCTCGGTGCTTAGGACATTCTCCAATAAGAAGATTTGGATCTCCGCACTAAAGCACTCTTTCACTTTTGCCAGATTTGTCATCTCTGGCTTCTTAGAAAGGTCTTTTTGTCGTTCCGAGGTTGTCTACGAATCTAACTCTTCTCTAAAGAGACTTCTTGAAGTCAAATTACCGCCATGGCTTTCTCTTCGTCTTCATGACGAAAGTTGAACAACTCTCATCACTAATTTGCCTTTCTTAGCCTTAAAAGCAAGAGATTTCCTTTCAACTTTGCTTTGACAATATCAGAATCTTTCTTGATGATCAACTCTTAGACTATGAAGGAATTCCAATGAGCTCATCAAGAGAGTAAGTGATGTTAAGTCTTTACGACTCCTCAATCGCCGTACCTTATGCTCTCCATTTAGGATTTAGAGCTCTAAGAAACTTCTTACGAGTTTCTTACTAGAAAACTTCATCAAGGGCTTAAGACTAGTAATTAATAGTATAAAATCTAGCAAAAGCAACTTATCAAAAGATTCGTCTTCCGTAAATTGACAATTGTTTCATATTGTTGAACCAAAAGGTCGATCTTATTATCTTTGACTTGGCTATTACCTTGATGGGTGATTAACAAAGTTTTCCAAATTTCTTTTTCCGTGTTACACATGAAAATTCTTTCATATTCTTTCCTTGGCAAAGCATTGTAAATAATCATTTTTTGGCTTCATTATTTTTCGCAGTCTCTTTTGAGATCATCGCTTGGTTTTTCAAAAGTGATAACCCTCAACTAATTTGGCTTCGAAATCAGTACAATAGGTTGAAAATCACCATTGGTAATAACATGCCAAAGATCTAGATCTTTTGATTTAACATATGTCTCGAATTTATTTTTCCAATAAATAAAACTATCGCTTCAAAGTAGTGTGGTCTGTTGGCATATGTAACACACCCAAAATGTCGCATCGGATATGGGGGGGGTTTTGGGAGCGTTATTACTTCATAGATCAACAGCACAAGATATATAAGAACGACTTTTAAAAGTGTCGTTTAAAACCGATACATTAGATTTAGCAAAATGTTTGTTACAAAAGCCCGAAGCTTTACTTGTTCATTGTTAAATTATACAAAGATTCCAGTTCATAATAAATGTTCCTCCAAAATGTAATGCAACCAAATCTTTAATGCAAATGACTTCCAAAATAACGACCACCAATGTATCCCTTGTCTTGTACCTCATTGATCTCCTGAGAAAACATGCTTTAAAACGTCAACAATAATGTTGGTGAATTCATAGGTTTGTAAATTGTATGAGTTATGGGGGGGGGGGGGGGGGGGGGGGGGGGTGGGTGGGGGGGGGGGGGGGGGGGGGTGGGGGGGGGGGGGGGGGAACCAAGGGGGGGGGGGGGGTGGGGAAAGGGGGGGGGTGGGGGGGGGGGGGGGGGGGGGGGGGAGTGGTGGGGGGGGGGGGGGGGGGGAGTGGGGGAGGGGGGTGTGGTGAAAGACCGCAATTTGTTTAGAGTGTGTATTGCATGTGATAACAATATCCAAAAAAGTAAGTATTGCATGGTAATACAATATTCAAAACATTACTTAATTGCATGGAATAAAATATCCAAAACAGTAATATAGCAGTGGCAGAGGATTTTTGTATAAAATGATGTCGACTTACTATAGTACGGTGGTAGTAAAGAGTTTACTTATTTGATTAGTATTGTCAGTTTGGTTCCTCAGCGATGTATTACATTTTATGAATACATACGCCAGAACTGATATACATAGAAATTGTCTTTGACAAGAAGTTTTAAAGGTGACTACTCTCATCATGGCATGGTCCTTCCTGAATTATACATAGTTGATCAAGTCATGTATAATTGAGGACTAACGATGCATTGCTCATTTTCGTCAAAATAGCGTTATGATTTTTTTTAATGACTTACATGAATAATTATAAATTGAAGTAGATGACAGAAATTTCACATACATAGATTCGATAGATAAATGAAATCATTCGTACAACGGATTGTTTAATATAAATACAACGAGAACTCCTTAGGAGAAATAAAGTTCTAAGATAGTTTTCAACTTAGGGTTTACTAGGCAAACGAGACAACTTTTCCCTCTTTTAAGCTTCAATCACATCTTCAATGTTGTTAAGGTCTTGATCGGTTTCTCCTCCTCCTAAGGCATACACCATTCCATGTGCTTTGGTACCTTTAGCTTTGTTTCCATGGTTTGATTCTTAATTCTAGCAATCACTCCAGTAGTGCCCTGATTTCCACATTCATAGCAAGTTAAGGTTTCTTTGTTCTTAGCAGCAGCAGATTCCTACAATCCGGGTCAATGTGGCAACCTTCTTGCAATTTCCCCACTTTACAGTACATGCCCATTGTGGTCAGCTTGCACCTGTTAGCACAATGGAAGAGTTCCAGCATACCTCCTTCCTTCACCAATCCCAGCGGCGTAAGGCTCGAGTCACATTTTGTTCTCTTTGGGAAGATTGTTGTTGAGCTTGATTTGTTGTTATCAAGTTTACACTTATTCTCAGCTGACGTTCATCAATGCATGCTAATCTTTTGTCCATCAACTCAGTTGCCCATTTCAGTAGATTCCTCATTGTTTTGGTTTGATGCCACAATACTTCTGTGAATCATGTCGGGCAACCCACCGACATACCTTCAACTTTGTCAGACTCTTCAGGAAACTTTCGACACACAACAATGCTAGTATCCTGGAAAATGTTGTTGAATCCCTATTATGTCGGTACCATTTTACTTTCAAATTCCACAACTCTCATCTCCAAGGCTTCTTCATCTCTTCCCATGGACAATACTTTGTCCCGGTCATTTTCTTTTTAGTTCTGTCTAATCATGCATACGCAACATCATGACCAACAATCCTAACGTGGGAATTCCACCACGTCAGAGCACCTGCTAAAAGAATACAAGTGGAAAACTTGATTTGATTCTCCACAGAGCAGTGGCTTATGCGAAACACAGTCTCCATCCTTTCAAACCATTGAGTTAGTTCAACAACTCCCTCAGTGCCTTTGAAATATATAGTTTGGCACATGCATGTAAGTCTTGTAAGTGCATTCTCGAGCGCGTTCAGTCCTTCTGATACTCGTTCTCGAAGTATGGCTGTCATCGCCATTCCTGTTTGCATCACGTGCTGCCAGTGCAGTAGTAACACCTTGGTCAATCATTGCATGAAGCTTGGCATTAGTGACATATGTGGTGTTGGTTGTTGTTGCTGGTGTGGTTCTGGTTCTGGGTGCTTTCCTTGTAGGCATTATCTTCAAAATCAGAAGAGTAATAAGATTAGATTAGTTTAGTTATCTTCGTCGCGCTCCAAAAATAGAGTGTTGTGAGATGATGTATGGTAAATATGAATGTGCGCGTCATGGCATAATGAAAAATTGTAGATATCAACTTGAAAGCTAATGTTTTATTAGCGCTTAGGACCTACGAGCTTATAGTGCTACCTTGCCTAAAGGAATGTTCCCCTATTTATATAAATAACCCTTATATAAATAATTGTAGAGTATGTGCGAAAGAATGCAAACTCATCTTTGCATATATATAATATACCCTCTAGTAAACGTACGTACTATAATATGAACACGTATATGCATCATGTAAGCATCTAGTAAAACTAACTAATGCAAACAAGTAGTGTATGTATGTCCCATGTAACCCCTTTTGTATGAAAGCAATGTTTGAAAACGGTTATAGTCCAGCAAAACATTTGACCTGGTTCTCTATAACCTTGGCTCTGATTACCAATCTGTAACACCCCCAAAATGGTCGCAACGGAATATGGGTTTGGGAGCGTTACTTCATAGATCAACACCACAAGATATATAAGAACGAATTTTTAACAAGGTCCGTTTAAAACCGATACAATGGATTAGCAAAATGTTCGTTACAAAAGCCCGAAGCTTTACTTGTTTATTATTTAAATTATACAAAGATTCTAGTTCATAACAGATGTTCTCCAAAATGAAATGCAACCAAATCTTAATGCAAATGACTTCCAAAATAACGACCACCAATGTATCCCAAATCTGTACCGTCAGTCGATCTCCTGAGAAAACATGCTTTAAAAACGTCAACAATAAATGTTGAGTACTTCATAGTTAGGTAAAATTATGAGTTGTGTACCTTAATTGTTTTAGAGTGGTGTATTGCATGTATACAAAATCCAAAACGTAAGTAATTGCATGTTATAATAATATTCAAAACAGTTAAAAAAAGTTAATTGCATGGGAATACAATTATCCAAAACATAAGTATTGCAATGGTATACAATATTCACAACCGTAAAGTATTTGCATGGTATACAATATCCACAACACTAAGTATTGTATGGTATACAATATCCAAACATAAGTATTTTAAAGGTTACTTGCGTCCAATGTAAAACAAAAGCTGTTCTAACCCCAAAAATATATTTAAAACCAGTAAAAACTGGGGCTATGAACTCACCTCAGTGAAGTTAATCAATAAATATACTGTCACAACTTGAAAATGCGTCACTAAAATCCCGAAAAAAAAAAATTCAACCTAACAATTATAGACATATAAGAACTAAGTACCTTGATTTTAAACCCCCTTAAAAAAAAAACCATCAATATAATTATATATAGCTACATCACCATCTAATCGAGTTTGTGAAATTAAATCGCATTTAATACATATTAATCATGTATTTGTATTCTCCTAATCGTTAAATGATTTAATCGCCTTTATAAAATAATATTTATAAAGTTTAAAACAAGTATAAATATTATTTAAGTGATTCTAAAAAGTTTCGCAAATTTTTTTATTAAAAACGAACCAACACTATTCACATCAGGAAATAGTGCACAAGTGTAAAATAGTGTGTAACTTTCGCGTTTTAAGCCCGTTTCTTACGTTTCTTATGTCCACGCTTTCGTATTAAGACGAGTTATCAAAATTTGACATTTTTATATTTTTAGTCCTCTGATGAACAGTAATTTTTACTGTTCATGCCAGTTATATACTTATTTTTATAGATTTAGTTATCGTAAAACCCGTAAATGGCGTATCTTATTCGTTATAGCTCTGTTTTTAGCGATTCTTTCGAGTACGTTCTCGTAATTAAAAGATTTATCATATAAATGATATTTTCCAAAATAAATTTCCCTGATGAACAGTAACTTTTTATAAAATTTATTTTATAAATCCGGTATTAACGTAAAACGTATATTTATTGTATCTTTTTCGTTATTAATCCGTTTTTCAAGTTTCTTACCTTTTTGGAATCGTCATGAGGTGTACTATCTTTATAAGACATGAGTTGGCTGTCATAATACATGAACCAAAACAGCCCCTTTACAATACTTATGTGTACTCATTTTTATAACTTGTTTTATGTACTTTTCTATTTAGTAAATTACTACAAGTATTCCACCTCACTTTATATCATAAGTCATATACATAATAAAGTCCATTTGTCTATATTTTGTCCAAAAATGTCCATGATAACAAGATTTACAAGTCATTAACATCACATGAAAACATAAACTTTCCTTAAGTAACTTTTTAACTACAAGTTTAACTTTGAACTCTTTTTATACTTATACAAGATTGTACAATACTTATCAACCCCATTTTAACATTATATTACCACAACATAACAATAGTAAAAGGTGTACAAATTCATAATCACAAGTAACACCCTTTTTACATGTTTAAAAGTCCTAAATGGTGATTTTGCTATATAAAACTAACATATGCATAAAATGATAAATGTAAATCCATAAAGGGTTTTAGATAACCTTATAATGATGTATGATGATAACCAACACAATCTAAACCCTTGTTTAGATGAAAAACCAAAGCTTGCAACACCAAGAAAACCCTAGGTTTCAAGAAACCCTAATCTTGCTTTATCCTTGCTTAACCCTTGTAAATGCTTAAACCAATCCTTGCAAACACCTTAGGTTATCTTAGATATCATGTGGGATTATTCCTAAATGTGTTAGATAAACTTTGGTATGGATTTGGATAAATTTAGGGTGAGCCCGTAGGTTGTACCATAAGAAAGAGAGAAAAGAGTTGATTTTTCACTATGAAAATGATATGATATGTGTTAAAATATCTAGTGTTTCCTTTATATACATATTGGACCTAGATGAAATCAAGACTAGATACATGAAAGACATAATGAGGGAATTAAAGGAAGTCCTTATGGTCTAGGCATGGGTCTTGCTTGCAAAAGTCTCATGGTTTAATTGAAATGGTGTAGTACATTGCAAGTTGCAAAATTTTTGAGATATTTCTTGATATCATAAGACCATATCCGGCCTAACATGTATATGTATGATATATTTTAGTGATTTTTGAGTATTGAGTATAAATGTGGGTATTTGTTGAAGCGTAGAAAAGTTTTGGTGGTTCCAGGAATGCCTAAACGTATTTTACGTGAAACATAATTAATTTACGCAACCAATAAAAATACAATGAACAAAGCCCATAATTATTCTCAAAATAATTATTTAATACTTCCTTGACGTAAATGTTTAGTCGTTTGATGCCCGTTTACATTGAATAATCATTTTTGGCTTACGCGATTTAACTTAACGATTATGATTTAAAAGCAAACGCGTACAATACTAAAGAATAACTACGTGAATTTATTGATGACAAGTAAATGACCCTAAAAAGCACATGTGTTATAGCATAGATTGCCCTTCTAGATATTTTTCGAAATCCATAGATCGATCCAAGCTTTAAAATACAATATGTTTTAAAAATCTTGAGTGGCCTTGCTCCTGATACCAATTGTAGAAACTAGAAGGGGGGTTGAATAGTTTACACTTTTTTTTATGTTTCCAAAAGTTACTTTCAAAAAATCTATAGATTCCGAGTTATATGTCAATCAATCACATATGAACAATCAATAACATCAAACTAAACACGATAATCAACAATAATAATGTAAAGAGATAAGGAAAGAAACAACCAAACCAAGACACCAAAATTTTATAGTGGTTCGGCTACAAAGCACCTCTACGCCCTACTCCACTCCCCGAGTATCCGACTTAAGATTTCACTATGTCAACAAGCTCCCTTAGGCGGAAAAAACCATTTACACGTCGCTTACGTTATTTTCTGACACTAAGCTAAATGCCGAGTCCTAATTTTAGCTAGAACCAATCTACCACTTCACAAGATATACACACTCATAAGATCTACTCTATCGGATCTATACGATATCCGAATCACACAAATACAAAAGATAAATACAATAGAGTTTGGGTACTTAGAAGAAAAGATGAGAGATCACTAATTAACACTTCGTTTCTTGACGAATACGAGTGTTCTTCTCTTGCACTTGAATGAGATGGAAGAGATGAGAAGAAGAGATTGGATCACTTAAAACAAGATCTAAGTATGTTAGTGATCAAGAGTTTTGGTGAGAGAAAGAAGGTTTAGAGGGAGAAAGAAAAGACTGAAAAATTTCGTGCAAAGAGGAATAATTTTTCTACTGGGAAGGCTCTCTAGGGGGGCAGGGGGTCCCGGCGGTCCCTTATATATAAGGGGGCCGCCGCCTAGACTCCGCTCCCTTTTTTGTCTTTTTGTGGGGAAGGTTGTATCTGGTGTAGAAGCTTCCGTTTTGGGAAATTTGAATTTCAAATTTTAAGTTTTTAATAAAACTTTTTATTTTAATTAGAAAATATTTTGTAAAAGTATTTTTGAAAAAATACTTCTGTAGAATTAAAAGTGAGGATTAAGAGAAAAATATTTTCTTGATCACTAATCATGCTTAATTATTTTGTTTGTCCATACCTTAAGTGATCACTAAATCTTAGAAATGAAATTTTACATTTTTAATAATTTGTAAGATTTATTTTTATTGTAAACGATGTACATTTTGTTATTATCAAAACGTAGAGAGTGTCGAAAAATATAAATACATATTAGCATTATTTTTGTATTAACAATGGCTGTACACGTTAGGCTTTAGAAAACTAGCCATACGATATTAAATTGGCATAAATGTCTAGGGAAACGCGGGTGTGTAGAAAGGATACCATCTGTAACAGTCTTCATACTACCTTACCCCTAATATGGTTACCTTCTTAAGATTGTTTCAATTTGCATTTATTATACTCTTAGGGCCTTGTAATAGTCTTCATACTACTACTTGTTGTGTTGCTTAAAGAAATATTAAATAGACGACGGGTTTCGTAGTAATTTGTTCATGACTAAGGAAATATTACACAGAATCATCACAAGTGTGACAAAAGCAATAGGATCAGGAGAAACAATCTAAGAGTAGTACATAGTAAGTAGATATATCTTTTATCATAAAAGTTATCACCAGTAGTTTAGAATTATAATTAGTTTAATTAGATAAACAAATCAACCTCTCAAACCACGATATTTACTGCTTTTTACAAAAATATAAAAATACAAAAAGAACCTTCTCTCAACCCCGTAGACCTCTGTTAGATCGTGATCGCGCCTTCCCAACCTTAATCCCCTAGAGTACGGATAATAACCCCCAGAGTCTTGCTTATACGACACTGCAACGATTAGGGTACACTACCTAGGGATTTGTAAAACTTCTTGTTGACTCTAAAGACAACCGCACATCAAGTTTTTTTGGCGCCGCTGCCGGGGAATGGGATATGTTTCAACCATGTTTAACTAGTCTACTCGCTTGAAACCTTTCCAAGAAGATTATATTCCGATATAATTAGCTTTCTAGTAGTCTATCTTTTCTTTGTGTGTTTGTTCGTAATCTTCATTGACTATTCCATTCTTCATCATGGAGAACGTGAATCCACCACCAACCAAAAAACAGACATATCCTACATTTGCGCTACCGTGAAAGTTGTTGAGAACTCATGAGTTGATGCAATTTTTGTCCTTCCGATGACTCTCGCTAGAGAGTATTAAACAATTTCCCTTAACAGCTTCGCAAACCAACCCAATGAAGACTGATATGAATTGACCATGGTGTCCGACGATAAATCGATAGATACACCTGATGTTTCTCCCTTTCCTCATTCAGATAATGATTCGGATGACGATGAAGTTCTTAATGAGTTGAGTGAATATCAAAATGCTAGAGTACTACGCCAAGAAAGAATAATTAATAGTTTTGACAGGGATGACCTAGCATTCCAATGCATGATTGGCTTTAGGAAGTTTACTGCCTATCTCGACCCTTTTCTACCAATGAATATTATCTCGCGTAAAGCCTATAACACAATAATGGTAGAAGGACTAGAGGGCACGGGAAAGAACCTAGTTTGCCATCGTTAGGGATGTTTACGGGTAGTAAAAAGGGAATGCATGTCTTTGTAGGAAACTTTACTTATGTCATAGACTTTATGATTATTGAGGATATTAGTTCAATCATAGACCCTAGGCTGTCACAAGTAGTACTAGCGAAGCCCTTTGTTGAAATATCCAACATGACTCATGACCCACCCGAAGGTGTAGTAAGGTTCACAAACGGGACCGATGAAATTGCCTATAAGATAGAACAGTACAACTTGCTATCGGACCTAGAAAGAGAGCACACTAAGTCAGTCTACCTCAAGAACGAGGAGGACAAAATAAGAGGGGTGAAGTACGTGATGAGCAAAATATTAGGGTTTACAAAGAATGTTTAGAGCTTGGACCCGAATATGTGACTGGAATTGCTGATGAATGAGAAGTCACGTAAGGACGTGTAACTTCGAGTGTAGCTACAAGACTCAATAATAAAGAAAAGCGCTTCTTGGGAGGCAACCCAATATTTAATCTTCCCATATTTAGGAGTGTCTTGTGTTTTAATTCTTTATCGTTTATTCTTTTAGGTTTGAATTATTTTTGTAATCATGCTTTGCTTTTTTTTAACATCGTCTTATTGACAATCAAAGGTATTTTGTATAAAATAAGTGTAGGGGAAAATATCCGGTTTATAAGAACCAATTCAAACATTTAAAATAAATTGTTTATATTAATTCGCGTCAATTTCGAGTCATATGATTGTAATGATTAATCTCAGGTTTTATGCAATATTTTACACAGGATTTAATTAACAAAATTGCATGCAGGAAATTTTTCAAGAAAAACAAAGAAAAAATCTTTACAATGGCTGGAGACGGTGTCAGGATTAATCCTGATGGCATCACGCCCCCAGCCATGTGAAAATTCAAAAATTTTCAATTATTCTCGAAAAATAAGATGTGCAATATCTAAAATTTGTAATTTTCTTGTAAACCTGCAGAAACCTAGGATTACATCATCACTTTCATCCTATCTTTACTGCTTTCATAGAGTCAACCCTAAAATTTTGTTGTATATATCGTTATCCCGCTAATTTTACGCTTGGTGTAGTTGTCTTTGTCTTTGATTTACTGGTTATATTTGATGAGAAGAAGCTTGGAAGTTCTTAGGAAGTTTCATTAGACGATTATTGGAAGATGATTTAACCAGTTATCGCATGTTTCTTCTCCATTATTAAGCAAACCAGGGGAATACTAGTTTCTTTTACTTGTTTTCTTTTCCCTTTATTCGTTCATATGGGTACTTTTAAAGAACATTGAGGACAATGTTCAACTTATGTGTAGGGGGAAAATAAGCCTTAGAAACTATTCCTTCAAATGCCGTTTGCTTTGTCCTTAAAATGATGGGTAATATATCAAAACATAGCATAAAAGGTAATTTTAACCAAAAAAAATTTTTATGACACAGACCGGCGAAAACCGAGTATTAATAGCGTCTCATAGATAGGAATTTATATGACTAGCACAAAAACCCTCAGAATTCCACCCAAAAAATATGAGGTTCGCCTTTAGATCTATAGGAATCCGGGTATCCATTTTTGATACCCAATATAATTTATACCTTTAGCTTGTTCGAGTTAAGGTTCGAATGCAGTCATATGTGTCTTTTCCGTCGTTACGGATGTGTACGTATATTCTTTGTCGCCTTTTCTGGAACATTGATATCGGTATTAAATTATATGAGTGTACCGGTAGTGTATTAAATTCTAGAAGTTATTTTTGTGATGCATCCCGAGACCGCATAGTAAGTATTAGGATTTGCTAGATAAGAGGCACTAGGATTAACCCATGTTTAAAACCTGTAATTGTTATTATGGTCACATTGACTATATAACTATCCCACACTCGTGCTTCGCACTCATGTTTAGTGCAAAACTCCCCTAGTACAACCCTCCGAGCCTATCCTTTTCACGGTTCTCGTAATTTTCTGGTTAAGCCGGACTATTAATGAAGATCATTGTTACCCTTAAACCAATTGTTACACCCAAATCGCCTTAGGCTACCTTGTATGTACTCGCTTTCAGTACATTATAGTTTTAACCCAAGTTAATTATTGAGTACACGGTTGCTAAGTCCTTATCCTTGTAAATACAGTTTTGGGCTGATTGGGATTCATGGTTGTATCAATTTTACAGAAAAATGGGGAAGAAAAATTAAGTCAATACCCCCATATGTTTGTCAAATAATCTCCATGTTATTTTGATCCAACTCAATTCGGGTCATTAGTTAGATTGTAATTATCGAGTATGTAAAAGTTCATGTGTAGGGGTGTATCTATAAACCCCCATGATGTATTATATGTTTAAGCAATGGCAGGAAAAAAGTGTACGAAAAAATATATGAAAAAGAAAGAAAAAAATGTGTACGGGCTGCCATTTGCTTATGTTTATGTTTATCATAGAGTCAAGAAAAGAAAAATAAAGAGATTGATGTAGAGTTTTGTAGAGTTTGTATATCTTATCCGAGTCTTTGGCTTAGCAACCAAACCAACGTGTATCGTATACACAATTAGCTAACCCTTTCACCCCAAATTCACCCAAAAGTCACTCCCCAAATATATCATATCCGTTTC
>BQNB010119917.1:0-20732 GCA_026074375.1 Tanacetum coccineum
GGTTCCTTTCGTTTACGAAGGAATGTACCATTTAGTGAAGGTACCGCTGAAACTAGCTAGTCAGTCTGCAATCCTAAAACGAATTTTAAAGTTCAAATCTTATTTTTCCCTCCTCATTCCCCACCTATTTGCTGCTAATAGATCATAGAGGTTGACTTTAAACAAAATCTATTCATTAGGATTTTACCCAATTTAGAGGATAAAGCATTTAATACTCTAAGATGAGTTCTATAAATAGTCACTATGTTCCAAACACTCCTTCAACCATCATTTTTAGATTTTTACTAATCCTAATCATGCCTAAGTCAAACAATGATAAGAAAAATACCAATGCCTTCAAAAGAACTGCCCGAATAAGTGTCTACGCTTGTTGCTTAGTGATAGCCTTAAAACATGTCGACTTATAAGGAATTATATTAGTTTATTATAGCCGTGTCAAATAAGGACTAGAAACGTTAATCTAGTATAGTTAGGCGATACAAAGGCTATATATATCCCCTCCTTACTTCCAAGGAGGGGTGAGGATTCATTTTGTAAACATATCATAAGAGTGTGTGTGTTTTTCTTCTCTCTAACACACACACGTCTTTCCCTTTTCTTACATTTTAATATAATATGGCAACTTATTTCTTTTATCATCCCTGACTTCTGGATCATATTAGTTAGTGAATTTATAATGTCAACAATTGGCATCAGAGCTAATCAAGGGCGTTTTGTGTTTGTGTGTTGCTTATTTGGGTGTTTTCGTGGGTATTTGCTTATTTCGTGGCTTATTTTTAAGATTTTTATTCAAAAAAGTGGTCAAATTTTGATGTTAAAAATGTTAAAGTTATGATTTTTATTTTAGACATAGCTTTCATATACCTAGTTTTGCAAAAAATTTCAAGAAAATCGGTTAAAAGTGTGCTTTTTAGGTGATTTTCGAGTTTGGTTTTGTGCAGATTTGAATTAGACGATTTATGCATGATTCAGGCGATTATGCATTATTCAGTCAATTTATTATTCAGGCGATTTATGCATGAATCAAGCAAAATATGCATGAATCTGGCGATTTATGCACTTGTTAAAACATGTGATTTATGCACTTGTGTTTAATCAGGCGATTTATGCACTTATGTCTAATTAGGTGATTTATGCACTTGTGTTTAATCAAGCGATTTATACATGTGATTTATGCACTAAGTTTTTAATCAGGCGATTTATACACCTGTTTTGGTCAAGAATTCTTATTTCACGGTTTTTTTCTTGCATTTGTAAAATCCCGTGAAATATTTACTTATTTTCTCGGTTTAATCAAAATTTGTAAAATTCTGCGAAATAGATTTCTATTGTACTTTCTGTTGGGTCCAGTTCCCGAGCCCTTCAGTCTTTCAGTAGATTTAAATATAAAATCCCCTAAGTGTTTCTCAAGCAAAAGTCTTTCAGTTTGAGTCGCTGAAGTTTCTTCAGCGTAAGCTCTTCAGGTCCTTAGAATATTAGGAAATATATTCACTTCAGTGTATGCATCAGTACAGAAACTAAAGAAGGACTCATGGAAAGAGCTTCAGTTCAGCTTGGTTGACAATTCCAAGCTGAACGTTGTCTATCTCCTTAACAGAAGTTGAAACGTGTTGTTTCACTTCTAGAAGGTTTACAAGGCGGGAAAAAGATTGCTTTATGTCAAAAAGAATAAAGCAATCTCCTTGAGAAATGTTACTTCTAAAGTTGGTATATAAGTACAACTACTTTCCTCAAAGGACTGTACCTAGTACTAAGAAAGCAAACGTGCATTAGATGGTAGTTCAACCACCCATTTAATGCTTGCCACGTAGTCTAGGTTAAACTTGTAAACCCTAATTCCTTTGCCTATAAAAGGAAAGAGATTCTCAGAGTAAATGCTCTCTCTTCCAATTAATGTGATACACATTGAAGAGTTCATGTATCTCTCAAACAAACTGAACAATACTACTAAAGCTGAAGCTTCGGTTTAGTCATAAGTAGTTTATTTTCTTACTCTCTTAACTTTGGTTAGAGTTTAAGTTCGAAGGAGATAAAACCCCCAATTGTCATTCAACCACCTTGCTATTTCGCAGTGTGTCATAGATTCTTTATTTGATTCTAATAAGAACTTATACGTTAAAAGGTATTTCTATGTGTTTTAAACTTGTTCTCTTTCTTCATATATATATCTATTTAAAACTCACTTCGTTGTCATGGAATCTGATTAGTTTATTTGATAAGTCTTATATCAAATTCTAAATGACCAACAAGTGGTATCAGAGCCTTCTGGTTTATAAAATCCCTTTAAAAGGATATATAAAGGCTCAAATATTTTTAAAATTAAGATCCATCTTCAATGGCAGCAGTAGAAGTACCACGGACTCTTAAATACAGGGGTGGCCAGTTAAATGCAGCTCTTGTACTAGAGGTGGAAAATTTGAAAATTTCACCAACTGGAAAAAGAGGTTCATGTGCCACATTATTGGTATTGAACCTCAATTTGAAAATATCATCAAAACGGTCCTTTTATCCCCATGATAGCAGGGTCAAAAGGAAGCTAAGAAATCAATGACTGGAGATGAGAGAAAAGGTCTTCTAACAGATAGCGACTAAAAGTCTCATCATGTATGTTCTTCCAGATGACCAAATAAATTCTTTCATAAACTGCTTAACAGCTAAATCAACATGGGATGACCTGATACTGTATCATGAGGGCCCCTTTGATGTGAAAGAAATTAGGGTTATAGACCTGAAATTGTGCTATAACACCTTCAAATTCAAAGAAGGTGAATCTCTAACACAAACTTTCACCAGATACAAAGCTTTGATGAATGAGTTAGTAAATGATGGAATCAAACTTACAAAGCTTGAAATAAACATTGTTTTATAAATGGGTTACCAAAGAAGTGGCTAAGTTTTTGCCAAAGTCTCAGAAACACAAATAATATGAAAGATTCTGAGCTTGCTTCTCTATTTGGTAAACTCAAATATGAAGAAAACCTTATAGACAATATTTATGAGACTGAAAAGAATAAATCTCTTGTCTTTGCAACACCTCTGTCAACTGTTTTCTTCTCTTCCTCTATTGTCCAGGACTTTCAAGATAGTTGTGATGATGAAGAGGATACAAGAAGCAGTCATGAGTATCTAAATGATCTAGAGGAAGAATTCCAAGCAAGAGCTCTTTTAGCTAAATCTAAAAGATTCTTCAAGAAAGGTACTCAAAGGTTTAGTAGTGCAAAAGCAACTTACCAAACTGAATGTCACAAATGTGGCAAGAAGGGTTACTTTGCATAAGACTGTCGGTCAAAAACTTCAGTTTCCACATATCAGTCACCCTTTTAACTAAAACCTCTCAGTTCCCCTCAACACAAACCTGAACTAAGGCCTACCAAAGACTTTGAAGACAAATACAACAAAGTCCAGGCTAAACTGGCTCTCCTGAGTTCAAGTGCTTCAGCCTCTAAAGCTTCTATGGTAAAGAACAAAGGTCCTATCGCTGAAGCTTATGAATGGGATAAAGAAGAAGTGTCATCAGATGACAATGAGATGGTGGAAGTGAAAGTACTTATGGATCTAGCTGAAGAAAATGATGATGTCAGCAAAGAAGGTGCCAGAAATAGTGAATCGGTAAAGATCTCTATGAGAAAGGTACACACTCTTCTTGAAATAGAAGATAATGATGATAGAAAAGTCTGTCTAGATTATTTGTGTATTGATCTAAATTATGTTGAAGAACAAAGAAGTAATCTTTTGTCAAAACATAGAAATCTTGTTCATGAACTGAATACATGCAAAGAATAACTTTTAGTATTAAAACAAGCAAAACTTGATTTTCTTACCATGCTGCATGAAAACACTAAAATTCTCAAAGAGAATAAAAACTTAAGAACTGAACTTAAAGAGCTAAAAGCAATCACTAAAATATGGCTTAAAAATTCTAACAAAGTAAATCAGTGTATCAGTGAACAAATCCCCTCTTAAAAGATGAGAATTCTAGGAGTTGATCAACTCACTGAAGATCCTTCTAGTTCAGGGCAAAAAGACATAGTCTTTGTAAAATCTTTAACTGATGACACAAAAGTGACCATACCTGGTGTTGAAAGACCCTGGTTGTCTGAAGCTGAAGGTTTTATTCTACTAAATCATGATACTGGTAGGATACTCGCAACTGAGTCACAAAGAAACACAACTGATTGCGGTCATCGTAGGACTTCTACACGAGAAGATTTACAACTCCCTAGGCAGTGCACCTAATCATTGTAGTGTAGTATAGGCAAGACTCGGGGTTGTTTATCGTGTCCACATCAGGAATAAGTTGGGAAGGCTTGATCACAGTCTAACATAATTCTAAGGGTTGAGAGAATATTATTTTTGTATTTTTATATTTTATGGAAAGCAAGTAAATTATATAATTGGAGAGAGGTTTGGTTTTAGCTATTTAAACTAAATATTAACTAAGCTATTGGCGATAACAATAAGATAAAAGACTGTGTTTATTTACTCATGTATTACTCTCTAGATTGCTTCTCCTAGTGTTTTTGCCATGTCACACTTGTGATGATCTGTGTAACTATTTCCTAAATCATGAACGAATTACATGAACCCGCCATCTACTTAGTATGCCGCTAGAGCAAACGCACATGCAAGGTAGTATGACGTACTATTACACAGCTCCTAGGAATACACTAATGCATGTGAAATATATTAAGAGTAGATCAACCAAATTACGGGGTATAATAAGAAGGAAGACTAATACCTGATGGTATCCTTCTACACATCACGTTTCTTATATATATCAACAGTGATCGGGCAACAAAAACTGGTTTCTCTAAGACATAACGTGCGACATCATCATAATACAAGAAGCATCACCACTAAGATCTAAAATCTAGGTTTCATACAATCATAAATAAACACAATAGGAGGTTTAGCCAAGCATGTTAAAGATTAAGCAAGAACAATAAATCAAACAACACATATACATATTGAATGATTAAGTAAACCCTACTTGATTAAAACATGAATTAGAAGAGGTACAATAGGGTTTTTAGGCCCTAAAATCGTCTCCTACGCGCGTAAAATGAACTAGGGTTCGTACCCTCTTTTTATTCTAAAGTTACACACTCAAAACCCTAAATTCGGGTTTGTATATATAGGAAAAACGTTGTGACGGCGTCACGTTTTAATCGTGACGCCATCATAAAAGAGAATATTCTAGATAATGGGCTAGGTCGTATGCTCTGATGCCATCGTGGAATCATGTGACGCCGTCTTGATTGTCTTGGTGACGGCGTCACGTTGTATCTGTGACGCCGTCTCCAGCCACTGTAGAGAAATTCTTGATCAATGTTGGTGTAGGTCTGTAGTCTTGTCCGTTTCTTCTCCAAATGAGCCCAAGTCACGTGTAATTCTTCCAAATGCCTTCCAAATGAGAAATACCTGAAAAGGAACGATTAAGTACCAATTTTGGGCATAAATGCACAATTTAGGGGGTTAAACGACCCCGAAAAAGTGTATAAAATGACACCTCATCAAATACCCCTACACTTGAGATTTGCTTGTCCTCAAGCAAATAGGATTTTCTACCTAAACAATAACAATATGAGGGGTCATTTTACCTACTCTTTAAACATATTCTACAACATAACCTTCTAGACCTCGTAATTAAAAGCACATAAAGTATATATATTCGCACCTCACATAAGTGTTTGGGATTCTCTCTTTCACTCGGGTGTATAATGAATTATAACATACGGGGGAAACGGAAAATCATACTCATGTACCAGTGCATAGCATATAAATTACCATAGCTTAAGTAAGGATCAAAACCTCCACCGCTAGAATTCACTGCAAGTAATTTATCATTACTATGCTAAGAGGTTTCGTTTATAAAGGGTTGTGGGGTATAGGTGTAAGATAACATATAACGGAAACGGAAACGGATGAGATACATTTGGGTGGTGACTTTGGGTGAATTTGGGGTGGAAGGGTTAGCTAATTATTTACACGAATACACTTTGGTCTGGTTGCTAAGCCAAGACTCGGATGTGAACTACAAACTCTACACTACCTACATCAATCTCTTTTTTTTTCTTTTCTTATTTTTTTTTAATAACATAGTACATCACATGGGGTTTATAATACGTACCCCTACACTTGAGCTTTTACATGCTCGATATTTACAATCTAACTAATGACCCGTATTGAGGTGGATCAAAATAACATGGAGATTATCCAACAAATATATGGGGGTATTGACTTAACTTTTCTTCCCCATTCTTTCGCGAAATAAATACTACCATGAATCCCAATCGTCCCAAAACAGTATTTACAAGGATAAGGACTTAGCAACCGTGTACTCAATAATTAACTTGGGTTAAACACAATAATGTACTAAAAGTGAGTACATATAAGGTAGGCTAAGGCTTTTTGGGTGTAACGATTGGTTTAAGGGTGACAATGCTCTTCATTAATAATCTGGAATCCACCAGAAAATTACGAGAACCGTGAAAAAGGATAGCTTCGAAGGGTTATACTAGGGGTATCCTACACTAAAGGTGAGTGCATGGCAAGGGTGTGAACTAGTTATATGATCAGTGTGACCATCATAAAAATAACAAAGGTTTTAAAACATGGGTTAATCCTAATGCCTCTTGTCAAGCAAATCATAATACTTACTATGCGATCTCGGGATGCATGATAGGTGTTAATTTGTATATGTAAAAGTCCCAAGATTTTGCCAATAAAAAGCCAAGAAAATGCAAAAAGATGGAAAAATATGTGCTTTTGTGTCTTTTTGTGCAGGATTGATAATCAAAGGCAAAGAGAGCAAAAACGAGCAAAAACCAACAAGAAACGGAAAAGTCAAGACAAAGAGTGAGAGTGGAAGCCAATTATTGAAGCCGGATCAAGCCAAATGAAGAAAAAAGTCAAGGGGCTAAAAGTGTCATTTTTGAAAGACATTTTATACTAATACTTGACAAAAGGAATGACAAAGGCTTGTTATGACATATCCCCATACTTTCAAACCTTACCCGCCCCTTTAACTGTTTAAAACAGTTTTTCCCGCTAAACAAACCCAAGCACCCCAAATCCTTTGCCTGCTTCTCCCAACTACAAACCCACCAATCAAAGTCCTTTGCCACGTCAATTAAGTGATGTGGCAGCTTCTCATTGGCTCAGACACGTGGCAAGAAACATCCAACGGCTATAATTTCTTCAAATTGGATCCCACGGCTAAGAAAAAATGAAGCTTCATCCTCTTCTCTTCTTCTTCAAGTTCCTATATATAGACAAGATATGGACCAACTGGTGTTTAATAGTTCTAGAGTTATAGTTTTGTAGTTAGTTAATTTTTAAATTTTCAGTTTTAAGCTTTTACTGTTCACGTTTTGTAAACATTTTGTTTCATTCAAAGTTTAAAGCATTTCATTACTTGTACTTTACCTATTTTAGCTTGTACTTTCAGTTTATAAGAAATAAAAATCAGTAGTGTTCTTAATTTTTTTTAAATCTCATGTAATAAGCTGATTTTACATAATAAGCTCATTGTAGCTTATACAAGTTAACAAGTTCATTTTAAGTCAAATTTAGTTTAAAAGTCAGTCAAATTACTTCATTTGTTCATTCAAATCAAATATGATGATTACTTGAGTTGATTCATTCAAAATTTGAAGCTTTTGGAAGAATAAGCTCAAAGAAGCTTATTGAGCTAAGTGCTCTTGGTCTAGAGGCTAGGAGCCATTAGGAAATTGATTTTTAAGGTCACTCACTCAACAGGAGTGGCCTAGTGTCTGAGATTACAAAACTTCAGGTTTCACTTTCTAATTTTCCATTTTAGCCAATTTGAAGCATATTCCAGATGCTTATTGTGAAATTCAATTTGCTATCTATTAAAATTTGTTTAGTTGTTCATTAGTTTTAGCTGTTTTTAATTTTCCATTACTAATTCTAGCTAAATAATTCTCTTGGTTAAATATGTTCTTACTAGTGTAGAAATACTTAGCTGAGTAACTAGTGTTTTTTAGAACATAAGCCTTAGATTTTATTGTTTAGATAGCTTTATTAGTTGAGTCTAAGACTGAGTAGATAAAAGAATTTTGCAGTGTTAGTTTTAAAATAGATTTCAAATAAAATTTAAGTTAGGAAACAGAAATATGTTAAGTATGTTTGGATACAAGTGTTGTTTTGACTTAAAAGTCAACAGGATATGTGTCAAAATACTGTTATATAGTTGAGATTTTCAAAGTTTTCACGTTAAAAAGGTTTTTGAAAGTTATATTGTAGATTTTTCAAATTTAAAGCTTAAAAAGCAATTGCCCTGCACAAGGCATTTAAGTGTAAATATACTATTTGAGCAAATTTGATTCACGATTCCTTAAAGTCTAATTTATTAAATTGTGTTTGTATATCCTTAGTAAGTAGTCTAGGTCAGGGTTTACCAAATTGTTAAGCCTGCAACTAGTAGAGTTTGTGTGTTAACTTTGCACTAATAGTAGTTAGGACTGTTAATACTGCTGATTTTGAGTAACATTTTAAGCAAGCAAGAGTAGAGATTAGAGGCTTAATTTTAGGGTTGAGATAGTTTTTGCATAGCATTAACTAGGACAGTGATCGATTTTCATTTCCAAGTTTAATTGTCAGGAGAAATTTTGCTTTTAAAAAAACTTGTCAGCAAGAAAAATTAAAAAAAAACTGTTCACTGAGGTGGTTTTGCTATATTTTCTCATTTTTCTTTAATCTTAATAAAATCCAAAAAAATAGCTACTTGTTTATAGAGCACTACTTAGCAAAATCAAAAGTTCGGTTTCCTCAGTGCTTATTTGAGTAGTGTAGCATATTGAGATTTACTTAAGAACAGTAGCTTATTCTGAACCTTAAATCTTTTAGAGTAAATTTCTTGTCGTTTTAGTTGTTCTTTTGCTTAATTCTAGCTAGAATCTAATTGTCCACATTATAAGCTTCACTTAGTTTCTTTTGGATTTGAATTCCATCCAGTAATAAGCTCAAAATTCCTCATTTTATTGTAAAGACAAATTTTTTTTTAAGGAGAAAGCCTAGTACTGTGGCTGCATTCTTTTCTGCTATTTTTTCAAGCTTATTGAGAGAATGAGAAAACCAGGAAAGCTTTTGTAAACATGTGCACATAAGCCTGTCTCCAACTAAGTAGTTTACATTTTAAAGCTAAAATCCACCTTTTAGATAAGTCAGTAGTGATAAGCTAGGTTCAGGGACTATTTTTGCCAAACGGGCAAAAATTGTGTTTCTAAGGAAACTTTAAAATTACGCCCGCCCGTCCTTTTTCTTTCAATTGTCCATTTTTAGTCCTTGTAGTTTCTAGTTACTTTTAATTCATTTTTAATTCTTTTTAGTTTTTATTAAAAAAGTAAATTAGGTTGGAATTTAATAATTGCAATAAGTTTTTTACTAGTCGTTTAATTAAAAATTAGGGCTTTTGGTAAACAACAATTTTTTCTGCACATTTTCGTTATCCTAAAAATAATTTTTTTTTTATTTATTTTCCAATTAGTTTATATTTTTAGGATTAAATTTCACTTTTAAAATACAAAAATCTATAAAAAAAACAATAAAAAATAGAAAATTTGAAAAATAGAAAATTCTTTATTGCTAAAAATTCTTTTTAAGTCTAAATTTTTAGAAAATTGTTGAATAGCCATAGTGTTTATATTTTTAGAATTTCTAGTTTTAAGCTTGCGTTTATTAATTTTCCGTCTATAATTTCGTGCTAGAACTAATTGTTTTTAGGTCCCTTAATATTTCATAGTTTATTGTGCGATTATATTCGTGAGTTAGTGTAAATCCAAATTAAAAAAAATGTCTACATTCTTGACTTGAATCCGAATCTTCTAGAATTTCAATTCAGACTCTTCGAGGAATTTAACGACCCGGGTATTGATTACTTTTCCTAAAGTGATTTATTACTTCCGGTATCTTTGGTTGTGTAATTCTCATATGTGGGAAGATGACTGTTTATGCTTTGCTAGTGGAATAAGATAAGTCCGGGGGGGGACAAGATATCACGTGATTGGATGAAGACCTGATCTTTTATCTATGCTTAAAGATGCGAGGTAGAGTACGAGAGTCTCTGACTCAATAGGCCAAAGGTCGAGGATGGCACCACAGCAGACGAGCGTACTCAGGAAAACTAGACTTCCAATACTAGCTTGCACAGTTTGTGACTATGTCAGCGATGTCTAGAGTGAGAGTTCTGTCTTATTCGTGATAATGTAGGCTATATGGAAGTATGATTACAAGGCACGCAGACCATGATTCTCTAATTGGTTTCGATGTGTAGATGGATGACAGATGATCTGCTATGCAGATACTCGCTGGCCTAACGACGAATAGACATCAGCCTATTATCAACCTTAACTCAAACGGGTAAAAAAAAATCATCTTGGGTTTCCATGAAGGTACCCAATTCCTAAGATCTAGGGGCCGAACCTCATATTTTGGGGTTGGAATTTTGAGGTATATGTGCTAGTCATGTAAATTCATATCCTGAGAATGCTATTAAAACTCGATTTTTCGTCGTATGTGTTATATAAAAAAAATTAAATTTGGTAAAAATTACCCTATGTAATGGTTTTGATATATTACTCATCATTTTAAGAACAAAGCAAATGGCAAATGAAAGAATAGTTTCTAAGGCTTATTTCCCCCTACACTTAAGTTGAACATTGTCCCCAATGTTCTCTAGAAGTACCCGTTAAAACAGATAAAGGGAAAAAAAACAAGAAAAAGAAACTAGTATCCCTGGTTTACTCAATAATGGAAAGAACATGCGATAACTGTTAAATCTCCCTCTCGAGAATCACATGAAACTTCCTAAGAACTTCCAGCTTCTTCTCATCAAATACAACCCGTAATTCAAAGACAAGTCAACTATACCAGCATAAAATTTACGATTACATATATAAAAATATAAATTAGGGGTTTATTTTCTTTTTTTTTTGTTGTAATTTTTTTTTTTTTCCCGACTCGATAGATAGGATGAAAGAATTGTTAAATTCATTAGGTTTTGCAGGTTTATAATGGAAGAATAAATATATTAAATGTCGTGCAAGTTTTATTTTCAATAATAATTAAAAACTTTAAGTTTTCGGAACCTGGGCGTTTGACGCCGTCAGGGTTGTGGTGACCCCGTCACAGGTGTCGTGGTGACGGCGTCGCGTGTTAATCATGACGCCGTCTCCACAGTTTGTGAAAACAAAATTTTTGTTTTTGATGAAAAAATTCCTGCACTTGATTCCATAAGTTAATTCCTGTATAAATGGCTGTACAAAACCTGAGATTTAACAATTCAATCATATGACTCAAAACTGACATGAATTAATCTAAACAATTCATTTATCATGTTTGAATTTGGCTCAAAAGCCGGATAAATTCCCCTACACTTATTGGTTGCAAAATACCTTTGATTGAATAAAGGCGAAGTTAAAGACAAACAAAGCATGATTACAAGATAGTTCAAACATAATAAAACAAACTATGAAGAGTAAAACACACAAGACACTTCTAAATATGTGGGAAAGTAAATTGGGTTGCCTCCCAAGAAGCGTTTTTCTCTATTAACAAGTCTTGTAGCTAGACTCGAAGTCACACGTCCTTACGTGACTTCTCCTTCGTCATCCATTCCTGTTAGGTATTCAGGTCCAAGCTCTAGGCATTCTTTGTAAAATCCTAGTATCTTGCTCATTAACATACCTCTTACTCTCTTCTCTTGTCCTTCTCGTTCCTAAGATAGACTGATTTGGTATGCTCCTTTTCTAAGTCTGACAGTGAATCATATTGTTTTATCTTATGGGGCATCTTATAGGCAACTTTATCAGTCCTGTTAAAAAATCTTACAACTCCTTCGGGTGGGTCGTGAGTCATGTTGGATATTTCTATAAAAGGTCTCCTAGACCCGACTTGAGACACCTAGGGTCTTATGATTGAACAAAATCCGACGACAATCATGAAGTCTACGACATAGGTGAAGTTTCCTACGAAGACATGCACCCCTTTTATCCTTCCTGTGAAATTGCTAATTCCTCCATTTGCATCTTCCCTAGGGTCAAGTTTTCTTCTCATAATCCAATTGTATATCATTTGGGTCATGATATTAAGAGGAGAATTGAGGGCGATGTAAGCTTTTTTAATATGCACGTGTCTAATATTGCACGGGATCTTTAGGTTGTAGGGGCATCCTTCTGTGATGATAGGGTTTCTAAGAAATATTAAAGGTATGCGGCCACTCATTAGGTACCTATGTAGGGTATTTCATTCCTAGTCCGGAAGAGTCGAGTACTCAACAAAAAAAACTATTTCTTCTGTCGTTTCCCCTTCTCCTTCATTAGGATCCTCATTTTGGGGTTCATCATCATCTCGTATGATCTTGATGAACATCACTTCTCCATCATTCTCCTTAGAGCAGACAAATTTCGTATTGGAGGATTGGGGAACCAACCCAAGCGATTCAAGCATTGAATTTAGCTTTTGTACATGTTCTGTGGCGATAAAAGCTAATGGATCAGGTTGTGGGTGTGGGTTAGAGTTGGTGTCTCTGGGGTTGTCTTCTTCTTGCTCAACTTCTGGCTCATTAACTTGGGATTCATCAGGCTGCTTGGGGTGGATTGTGATGGCATTGATTGAACTATGGATTTGTGTTGAGCATTGCGGGTCCATTATTAGGTAAGAACGAGCAGACGAAACCAGATAGGTCCCCACTTTCGGGTTCTTAACCGTATCACTAGGTAATGTGCCCGCTATTTGATCGGTGATGGCTTTCAACACAGTATCTATTTTGTTGGTCATCTCACATTGTTGTCGTTTGAAATCAGCTTAAAACTTGGACAGTCTAGCGTCTTAAGATGCCATGAACTCGAAAACCAGTCCTTCTTTATTTGATTGATTGTTAAAATTTTGAGGACGATTATTGAAGGAACGGTTCGGGATCAAACTCTTGGGTTAGAACCGGTTAGGTGAGTTTGAAAAATTATTTTGAGAATTTTGAGGTTGTCTCCACCTAGGGTTCGGGTGACTTTTCCATAACGGATTATAGAAGTTACCAAGATTGTTTTGCTCGAGCTTAAAGGTATACCGCTTACCTCCCGCTTCATCGGTATGCGAGGATGTGTACTCAAAAAAGGCTTGTTCGGGGTTTTCCATGCAATTCTGAGTGTCATGGGGACCACTGCAAATTTTACATGGGGTAGTGATTTTGTTCACTTGAGTAGGATGCATCAGAGCAAGATGAGCTTCCATCAAGCGTTGGACTTCATTTTCGAGCTCGATTAGACTGCGGTCGGATGTACTTGGGACATCTTAAGGCAAAGTGATTGCCTTGACCGGCTTAGCGAAATCCCTTGGGCCGTTCCAACTTTCGTTGTCATAGAAGGCGAGGTCCTCTAATAATGCCCAGGAAACTGGGTTGGGCACGAAGCTTACCACCGGCCGATTGGTCAATGGTTCGTCTTGTGACGGGATTGACATGGTCATAAAAAATTTAGACTTGGTGCCAAAGGTCTATGCCATGATGAGAGACTTTTTGGAGTAAGTCCTTGAAACGAGTACATGCTTCGGATAGATATTCTCCATGATGTTATTGGAACATCAGGATATCATTGCGGAGTTTTGCGGTCCTTCCCGGTGGAAAGAATTGAGCAAGGAATCGGGTAGTAAGATCATCCCATGTGGTGATTGATCCTGCTGGAAGGTGTTCAAGCCAATTGCTAGCTTGATCATGTAGGGAAAATTAAAATAAACGCATGCGTGTTCTTTCCCTGTTTTCACCGTCAAGGTCAAGTGAGTCCACAAGTTTAAGGAAATCCTTGAGGTGTTGGTTTGGATCCTTGGACCGAAGTCCGTGGAATGAGCATCCGTTTTGAACCAATCGAATGGTGTCGGATCGAAGAGGTACCACATTGTTCCCTGCAACGCCAAAAAACTTAATGTGGCTTCGTCTAGACTTCTACATGAGAAAGTTTTACTACTCCCTAGGCAATGCAACACCTAATCTGTAAGTGTAGTATAGCAAGACCGGGGTTGTTTTAATCATCACTCGAGAATAGGTTGGGAAGGCTTGATCACGGTCTAACAGAATTCTAAAGGTTGAGAGAAGATTATTTTTGTATTTTTATATTTTATGGAAAGCAAGTAAATCATATAATTGGAGAGAGGTTTGGTTTTAGCTGTTTAAACTAAATATTAACTAAGCTACTGGTGATAACAATAAGATAAAAGACTGTGTTTATTTAATCATGTATTAATCCCTAGACTGCTTCTCCTATGTTTTTGCCTTGTCCACACTTGTGAATGTTAACTATTCCTTAAGCATGAACGAATTACATGAACCCATCGTTTACTTAGTATGCACGCTAGAGCAACTGCACATGCAAGGGTAGTATGAAGAAGTAAGACACGGCCCCAAGAGTACACTAATTCAGTGAAATATATTAAGATTGATCAACCATATAAGGGGGTAAGGTAGTATGAAGACTATTACATGATGGTATCCTTTCACACAATCATGTTCCCAAGACAAATCAACAGCGATGGCAGACAAAAGCTGGTTCTAAGACCTAAATGTTGGCACATCCATCACAAGAAGGGCAACACTACTAGATCTACATTTTAGGTTCATACAGTCAGAAAAAAAACACGCAATGGAGTTCTTAGCAAGCATGTTAACAAAGATAAAGCAAGAACAATAAATCAAAACAACACATAGACATATTGAATGACATAAGTAAACCTTACTTATATAAAAACATGAATTGAAGAGGTACAACATGGTTTTAGCCTAAAATCGTCTCCTACAGCTGCAAATGAGACATAGGGGGTTTTGGTTTACCCACATTTTATTCTAAAGTTACACACTCAAAACCATAAATTCAGGTTTGTATATATAGGAAAAATGCTATGATGGTGTCGCGTTTCAATCGTGACGCCGTCATGAAAGAGAATATTCTAGATAATGGGTTGGGTCGTATGCTCTGATGCCGTTGTGGAATCTTGTGACGCCATCTTGATCTTCGTGGTGACGGCGTCACGTTGTATCTGTGACACCGTCTCCAGCTACTATAGAGAAATTCTTGATCAATGTTGGTGTAGGTCCGTAGTCTTGTTCGTTTCTTCTCCAGATGAGCCCAAGTCACGTGTAATTCTTCCAAATGCCTCCCAAATGAGAAATACTTAAAAAGGAACGATTAAGTACCTATTTTGGGTATAAATGCATGATTTAAGGGGTTAAACGACCCCAAAAAATGTATAAAATAACACCTCATCAAATACCCCTACACTTAGGATTTGCTTGTTCTTAAGCAAATAAGCTTTTCTACCTAGACAATAACAATATAAGGGGTCATTTTACCTACTCTTTAAAAATATTTTACAACACAACCTTCTAGACCTTGTAATTAATAGCATGGAAAGTATACACTAGCACCTCACATAAGTGTTTGGGGATTCTCTCTTTCACTCGGTTGTATAATAAATTATAACATATGGGAGAAACGGAAAATCAACAATCATTACCTGTCATAGCATATAAATTACCATAGGCTTGGTAAAGGATCAAACCTCCACCGCTAGGTGCAAGTATTAATTCATACTATTAATGGTCTTTTATCAAGGGTTATGTGGTGTAGGTGTAAGATAACATATAATGGAAATGGAAACGGATGGGATACATTTGGGTGGCTTTGGGTGAATTTAGAGTTAGCTAATTATTTACACGAATACACTTTGGGTTGGTTGCTAAGCCAAGACTCGGACGAAGATCTACAAACTCTACACAACTCTACATCAATCTCTTTCTTTTTCTTCTCTTATTTTTTTTGATTAAATAACATAATACTTCACATGGGGTTTATAATACCTTCCCTACAACTTGAGTTTTCTGCTCGATTATATTTACAAGCTAACTAATGACCCGATTTGAAGTGGATCAAAATAACATGGAGATCATTTGACAAAAATATGGGGGTATTGACTTAAGTTTTCTTCCCCATTCTTCCGCAAAATAAATACTACCATGAATCCCAATCGTCCCAAAACTGTATTTACAAGGATAAGGGGTTAGCAATGGTGTGCTCAATAATTAACTTGGGTTAAACACAATAATGTACTAAAGAAGAGTACATACAAGGTAGGCTAAGGCTATTTGGGTGTAACGATTGGTTTAAAGGGTGACAATGTTCTTTATTAATAGTCAGGATTAACTAGAAAATCATGATAACCGTAAAAAGGATAGGCTCAAAGGGTTGTACTAGGGGTATCCTGCACTAATAATGAGTGCATGGCAAGGATGTGGGATAGTTATATGATCGGTGTGACCATCATAACAATTACAGGTTTAAAACATGGGTTAATCCTAATGCCTCTTATCAAGAAAATCCTATTACTTACTATGCGATCTCAGAATGCATCACAATAACAAGTTCTAGAATTTAATATGCTACAGGTACACTCATATGATTTTACTAACACCAGACATTCTAGAAAAGGCGACAAGGCAATGCATACATGGCCGTGACGACGAAACAAACATGCATGCCTGCAGCTCAACCTTAACTCGAACCGGGTAAAGATAAAATCATCTTGGGTTACCAACGACGGGTACCTAAATTCCTAAAGATCTAAGGGCGAACCTCATATTTTGGGGTGGAATTCCGAGGGTTATTGTGCTAGTCATATAAATTCCTATCCAAAGGACGCTAGTAATACTTAGTTTTCGTTGGTGTGTGTCGTAAAAAATTTTATGTTTTGGTAAAAATCACCCTTTTATGTTATGTTTCGATATATTACCCATCTTTTTAAGGACAAAGCAAATGGCAAATGAAAGAATAGTTTCTAAGGCTTATTTCCCCCTACACTTAAGATGAACATTGTCCCCAATGTTCTCTAGAAGTACCCGTTAAAACAGATAAAGGGAAAAGAAAACAAGGAATAGAAACTAGTACTCCCATGGTTTACTTAATAATAGAGAAGAAACACGCGATAACTGGTTAAATCGTCCTCCGAGAATCATCCAATGAAACTTCTTAAGAAATTCCAAGCTTCTTCTCATCAAATATAACCTGTAATCAAAGACAAAGATAACTATACCAAGCATAAAATGTGCGATTTACCAATATACAATATGAATTTAGGGTTCGACTCGATAGATAAGATGAAAGAATTGTTAAATTCATTAGGCTTTGCAGGTTTATAATGGAAGAATAAATATATTAAATGTCATGCAAGTTTTATTTTCAATAATAATTAAAAACTTTATGTTTTTGGAACCTGGGCGTTTGACGTCGTCAGGGTTGTGGTGACCCCGTCACAGGTGTCGTGGTGACGGCGTCGCGTGTTAATCGTGACGCCGTCTCCACAGTCTGTGAAAACGAAATTTTTTGTTTTTGATGAAAAATTTCCTGCACTTGATTCCATAAGTTAATTCCTGTATAAATGGCTGTACAAAGCCTGATATTTAACAATTCAATCATATGACTCGAAACTGACGCGAATTAATCTAAACAATTCATTTATCACGTTTGAATTTGGCTCAAAAGCCGGATAAATTCCCCTACACTTATTGTTTGCAAAATAACTTTGATTAAAATTAAGATGAAGTTAAAGACAAACAAAGCATGATTTCAAGATAGTTCAAACATAATAAAATAAATTATGAAGAATAAAACACACATGACACTCCTAATATGCAGGAAAGTAAATTGGGTTGCCTCCCAAGAAGCGCTTTTCTTTATTAACGAGTCTTGTAGCTAGACTCGAAGTCACACGTCCTTACGTGACTTCTCCTTCGTCATCGATTCATGTTAGGTATTCGGGTCCAAGCTCTAGGCATTCTTTGTAAAATGCTAGTATCTTGCTCATTACATACTCTACTCCTCTTATCTTGTCCTCCTCATTCCTAAGATAGACAAATTTGGTATGCTCCTTTTCTAAGTCTGACAGTGAATCGTATTGTTTAATCTTATGGGGGCATCTTATAGGCAACTTCATCGGTCCCGTTAATGAATCTTACAAATCCTTCGGGTGGGTCGTGAGTCATGTTGGATATTTCTATAAAAGGTCTCCCTAGTACCATTTGTGACAACCTAGGGTCTATGATTGAACTAATATCCTCGACAATCATGAAGGCTACAACATATGTGAAGTTTCCTACGAAAACATGCATCCCTTTTATCCTTCCTGTGAAATTGATAATTCCTCAATTTGCATCTTCCTTAGGGTCAAATTTTCTCCTCATGATCCAGTTGTACATCATTCGGGTCATGATATTAAGAGGAGAGTTGAGGTCGATGTAAGCTTTTTCGATATGCACATGTCCAATATTGCACGGGATCTTAAGGTTGTAGGGGCATCCTTCTGTGATGATAGGGTTTCTAATAAATATTGAAGGGATTGGGCCACTCATTAGGTACCTATGGTAGGTTAGTTCATTCCAAGTCGGGAAAGTGTCAAAGTACTCCACTATAGTTTCTTCCGTCGTTGCTCCTTCTCCTTCATTGGGATCCTCATTTTGGGGTTCATCATCATCTCGTATGATCTCGATGAACATCACTTCTCCATCATCCTCCTTAGAGCAGACAAATTTCGTATTTGAGGATTGGGGAACCAACCCGAGCGATTCAATCATCTAATTTTGCTTCCGTACCAGATAGAAGCTAATGGATCAGGTTGTGGGTGTGGGTTAGAGTTGGTGTCTCCGGGGTTGTCTTCTTTTTGCTCGACTTCTGGCTTATTAACTTGGGATTCATCGGGCTGCTTGGGGTGGATTGTGATGGTGTTGATTGAACTATGGATTTGTGTTGAGCATTACGGGTCCATTATTGGGTAAGAACGAGCAAACGAACCTAGATAGGTCCCCAGTTTCGGGTTCAACACAATATCTATTTTGTTGGTCATCTCACCTTGTTGTCGTTTGAAATCGGCTTCAAACTTAGACAGTCTAGCGTCTTGAGATGCCATGAACTCGGAAACCATTCCTTCTATATTTGATTGATTGTTAAAATTTTAAGGACGGTTGTTGAAGGAACGGTTCAAGATCGAACTGTTGGGTTGGAACCGGTTAGGTGGGTTTGAAAAATTATTTTGAGAATTTTGAGGTTGTTTCCACCTAAGGTTTGGGTGACTTTTCCATGACGGATTTTAGGTGTCACCAAGATTGTTTTGCTCGGGCTTAAAGGTATACCACTTACCTCCTGCTTCATCGGTACGCGAGGATGCGTACTCAACAAAGGCTTGTTCGGGGTCTTCCATGCAATACTGAGTGTCATGGGGACCACTGCAGATCTCACATGAGGTAGTGATTTTGTTTACTTGGGTAGGTTGTGTCGGAGCAAGATGAGCTTCCATCAAGCATTGGACTTGAGTTTTGAGCTCAATTAGACAGCGGTCGGATGTACTCGAGACACCTTGTGGCAAAGTGATTGCCTTGACTGGCTTACCGAAATCCCTTGGGTCGTTCCAACTTTCGTTGTCATAGAGGGCGAGGTCCTCTAATATTGCCTAGGATTCTTCGGGTTTGAGGTCACGAAGCTTACCACCAGCCAATTGGTCAATGGTTCGTCTTGTGAAGGGATTGACATGGTCATAAAAAAATTGGACTTAGAGCCAAAGGTCTATGCCATTATGAGGGTATTTTTGGAGTAAGTCCTTGAAACGAGTCCATGCTTCGGATAAAGATTCTCCATGATGTTGTTGGAACATCAGGATATCATTACGGAGTTTCGCGGTCCTTCCCGGAGGAAAGAATTGAGCAAGGAATCGGGTAGTATGATCCTCCCATGTAGAGATGGATCCTGCTAGAAGGCGTTCAAGCCAATTGCTAGCTTGATCGCGTAAGGAAAATTGAAATAAATGCAGGCGTGCTCTTTCCCTATTTTCACCGTCAAGGTCAAGTGAGTCCACAAGTTTAAGGAAATCCTTGAGGTGTTGGTTTGGATCCTCAAACCAAATTCCGTAGAATGAGCATCCGTTTTGCACTAATCGGAAGAGGTACCACGTTGTTCCCTACGAGGAGCTCGATGGTATTCCTGTAGCCCTCGTGGCTAGGTTTAGAGTAATCTCCTAGAGTACGAATAGGATTCTCGTCTCCCATGGTGGTTGACGAGAATGGGTTACGAAACAGATATCACGAAGAAAAATAGACTACAAGAAAGCTAATATGCGGAATTTAAATCTTACTTGAAAGGATTCAAGCAAGTAGAATTAAGCTAAACTATGATCAGAACCTAACTATTCGCCAGGCGGCTGTAACATTCCGTATTTTTAGGTCATTTACGACGTCATATATTTCACTAATTATTTTTTTTCTCGTATACGTTCGCTTTTAATTTTAATAGTTAAGTTAAATCACGTAAATTAAGAATCACCAATCAACGTAAACGGGCACCAAACAAAATAAAGTTTAAGTCAAGTAATCATTATATTATTATTACTAAAGTAATAATTTACTTATTATGTTTTATTTTTATCTATTACGTAAAACGTTACGTTTCGCGATAAATTACGTTTAGGCATACCCAGAACCACTAAAATTAATCTACTCTTCAACAAATACCTATGTTTATATCTAATGTTCAAAGTTTTATAAAACTTTACCTACATACATCACATGAGCCGAATTTCTCATGAAAGAAATAAACTAGATATTACATTGTTAGGTTCACATAAATGGACCTGAACAAAGAAGATTCGGTCACTCGAAGATATAAGACAAAAGTCTAGCTCGAAAG
>BQNB010119918.1:0-14160 GCA_026074375.1 Tanacetum coccineum
CGATTTTTTAGACGTATCGACGAATAATCAATCCTTCGTGTGATTCCTTTGGTACTTGAGAAACGATTATCTTTAAACTTTCTTTCTCTTTTTGTATTTTTCTCATTTTCTTGATTTTTTTTTGCTAACTATACTTCAAATCTCGGTGTAGTTTCACCATCTTCACGATCATAATAATTCCGGATAATTCCTTCGGTAATTCTTCGTTCTTCAGACGTACCAATAATTGTGATGGTAGTAAAAATACATGAGTTTTGACTATAATATATATTTCCATTTGCGATGTGCAAATTTCTTCCAACCGTACCAAAATAGACAAAAGACTCGGGAAATACAAACTTTACACTTTAACCAACTAGCAACTGTAAAATAAACTTAATCTAACAGGGTATGCTAAGGTGTAAAAGTATAACGAAACAAATATTTGGTGTAGTTCCTAGCTCTACGGGTTGTTCTAAGGGTATCTTACTCTTAAAATGAGAGTAAACAAAGGGTTTATACGGGGGTTAACTAACCAGTGTAGTTAGTTAATAAGCAACATGTAAAGGCGATTGTGGGTGTAATCCTAAAATTTACCAATTTAAACAAGTTACTCATCTAAATCCATAGTATCATTATTGCGGTCTCGGAATAGAATATATCAAGCCCATAGTTCTAAAGTCTGCCCAACATCACCGACACATCATATTTTTGAGGAATTTGGGTAAACATTTGAAACGGATAGGTTAAATCCTTACAATATCTAACAAGGGGTATTTGTGTGTCGGGCTTATGTATCAAGTATTTCACAAAAGTTTGCTTGAAAAAAAATTTTAACATTTAAGTATAATTTAAGCATGTTTAGTGTGATAATTAGGACAAATAAACATTCTTAATTCCATCCTCCACTAGAATTTATTAACGTCCATCGTTGTTTATATAAAAACATTAAATACGGAATTATAATGAATTTAGAATGAGGAAACTCTCCTGATATTTGCTCAGGTAGATTAATCTATGTAGCGTTTATGAGGCATTGAATGTGTTCATCAGCCGCCTGAAGTTTCAAGAATCCAACACTTCAAGATCTCCAGATTTGTAAATTCTACACCAAATATTATCCATATTTCTTTAACGACGGTCCTTTGTTATAGGAAAATATAGGAAAAACGTTGTGCAATTCCTATCTTGGACCTAATGTTAATTTAACTCTAAACTAATCAAAACATAAATAAGGGTCAGTTTTGGTGAATACGTCGTTTCATGTGCATGAATACGGCCATATTGACAGAAGACTGATAATAATTTGTTTTTTACAAGTGCATAAAAAATAAAGATTGATAACTGTACCTATCTATCAATAGGCCGTGTATGGTATGTGAGCGATACGCGTATTGATGTCTGGTGAAGACGGACTCAGATAAAATTAAATAATCAATCTGGGTTATCTCCCGCAGGAAGCACTTATGTTTATAGTGAAGTCTTTAATTTAGACTTTTCTTTAGCCTTATCTTATTCATTCCATCTGATGCCCACGGCTTAACGTGCCCGACGTGTGAGCCATTTTCCATACGTAGCATCTCGAATGTCCATCAGTGTTCTAAGTTCAATACTCCTTTGTAGAACCCTTCTAAACTTTTGGTATGGATGTGACATATTTTCCATTCTTCTTATCCTCTTCACTTACCTTCAGTAATGGTAGGCGATCTTGTTGACCATTGCCTCCAGTAGTGTTGGTGGGTTTTTTAAACCTCGGATGTGATCACACGGAGTGGTAAGTTCACATCTATCATTACCATTGTAATTGGTAATTATTCCTTTTAAACGTTTTGCATTAATCCCAACTTATCTTTAAAAATGGTTCGCCAAAAAATCAAATCGACCAATTCCTTCTTCAAAGATAAGCCCATCCACATTTTCTTAGAAACTACAAAATCCGTCACAATAGAAAAGATTTCCAACAAAAATACGAGCTCATTCATTAAAGATCCTTATAACATTTATGGCCCTTTGTAACCTATTTTTTTTTTCATTATTAGAATTATGAAATTTTTAGACTATCACATTGACATACAATAATAGGGGAAAAAGTTAGCGTGCGTTATTCAAATCCTATCATGCAAGAAAACTTTAAGTTGTTGAGCGCAAATTATTGGATCTTCTTATCATGTCGCTAATAAACTAGGGTATTTCATCAATTCACTAGCATCAAGTTATAATCCCTAGTTCTAAATTCCTCAATTACTCTCACCTTCCTTAATGGTGGGCATTAAATCATCACTTTGATTTCTCCTAAGCTATAAATGGTCTTTCATTTGATCATTTAGTTCTATGTAACCTCAAAGAAAGGGTCTAATGATCTATTTAACACAAACGTCTTCTCAATAAGCCATAGCTTTCTATAATCAAGTTCCATTCTTTCTCTCAAACTTAGCATGTAGACCACTTTTAATTTAAATTGCTAGCAAGTTTTAACTTGTGAAAATAATCATTTCTTACTCGACCCTTAAAGGAATATTTTTTTTGTATAATCATCAATCTTAGCATTATGGGCGGCTAGACAAAAATGGTCTTCCGAGGATTCAAGGGCACTTTGATATCAAACTCAGGCAATATCATAGAGTTCTAAAGTTTACTTAGGAAAACAAATTTACCAATATTATAGCACGTTTTCAGCATATTCCTTTGGATATTTCACAGTCCTGTTCTACTTATTCAACTATCAAATTAGTGTGAGCTAATTCGCTCTAAACCTAAGTATAAGGTAGGTCCGAGAGAGGACCATAACACTAAGCAAGCTCATGTCAACAAGGGATCACACCCATTCTATCCCCTTATTATCAAAGAAAACATTATTAATAATGCCAAAGGTAAAGGGAAACTCCCTAGGTATTTCTCTTTTTGGGGTATGGAGTGTCAAGCTTTGAGTAAGCTTCCGAGAATTGTTCGGTACCTTATGATCCCTTCTTTTCTTCATCTGAGTAGCCTAACCATTCAAAGGACATGCTCTGGAACGGAAGAGTCATTTGTCTTGTCTCGTACATGTGTGATATGATTCTGTCACGGTGAGATTACGGGCGTATTGGGAGGATCTAATACGGCGTTAAACTCGGGCATGAATCAGGCTTCAATAGTAGTTGAAATCGACTTGACTTGATCTTCGGGTTTCGTTTGCTTAAGTAGGCCTGGGTAGACTTTAGAAATCCTTTTCCTATAGTTACCTTGCTCATTTGCTGGACTTGGATTCTATAGTTTTAAATAGATGCTCCTTGGTTGGTCTTTGAATGGCAGCAATTTATGAACGCCTTGGATTTTTTCTTTAATCAAATTTGATTTTTCTTCGTGTCTCTTTGCTGACTCACTCATAAACTTGCTCATGGTATCTTCCATAGATTGCCTTCGTTCTTGGTACGAAGGATTTGCATTGTTCCTTTGATAGAATCATGGAGCTGCTGCTCGATATCCCCCTTCCTTGAAAAGGTCCACCAAATTGCGTGTAGTAAGCTTCTTCGAGGGTTTTCCCTTCT
Organism: Tanacetum coccineum; assembly: GCA_026074375.1. Classification (NCBI taxonomy): domain Eukaryota; kingdom Viridiplantae; phylum Streptophyta; class Magnoliopsida; order Asterales; family Asteraceae; genus Tanacetum; species Tanacetum coccineum. Next base: position 3,507 of record BQNB010119918.1, read on the forward strand.
TATTTTAGTGGGTAATATTTGGTGTAATGGAGTCCTTTGCATTGTTCGCATCCAACTTGAGCAGCATAGACTTTTTCATTCACTTTCTTGATCTCTCTTCCAAGATTGTTCAGTTGTGCTTGTATAGCTGCCAATCCATCAGAAGTTTCGATACTTCTTGACCTAGATGTTCCATTGTGTTAATACAAATAATGTCTAAAAACATTATTTATATTTTTCAACCTCTCAACGTTTTGATAATAACAAAATGTAAAAACGTTTACAATAAAAATAAACGTTTACAAATTATCAAATGTAAAATTCCATTTCTAAGATTAGTGATCACTTAAGGTATGAACAAACAAAATAATTAAGCATGATTAGTGATCAAAAAAATTTTTTTCTCTTAATCCTCACTTTTAATTCTACAAAAGTAGTTTCTCAACAAAATATTTTCTAATTAAAAGAAAAGTTTTATTAAAAACTTAAAATTTGAAATTCAAATTTTCCCCCTAAAATGAAAGGTTCCATAACAGATACAACATTCACCATAAAAAGACAAAAAAGAGAGCGGAGTCTAGTGGCGGCCCCTTTATAGGCCTGGCGGCCCCCTTATATATAAGGGACCACCGAGACCGCCACCAGATGATCGTTGGGATTCCCTGCCTATAAATACTGCTCCATTCCCAGCAGAAAAATAATTCCTCTTTGCATGAAATTTTTTAGTCTTTTCTTTCTCTCTCTAAACCTTCTTTCTTTCACTAAAACTCTTGATCACTAACATACTTAGATCTTGTTTCAAGTGATCTAATCTCTTCTTCTCATCTCTTCCCTCTCATTCAAGTGCAAGAGAAGAACACTCGTATTCGTCAAGAAATGAAGTGTTAATTAGTGATCTCTCCTCTCTTCTTCTAAGTACCAAACCTCTATTGTATTTATTTTGTGTATTTATGTGATTCGGATATTGTGTAGATCCGATAGTGTAGATCTTGTGAGTGTCTATATCTTGTGAAGTGGTAGATTGGTTCTAGCTAAGATTAGGACTCGACATTTAGCTTAGTGTCAGAAAATAACGTAAGCGACGTGTAAACGGTTTTCTCCTCCTAAAGGGAGCTTGTTGACATAGTAAAATCTCGAGTCGGATACTCGAGGAGTGGAGTAGAGTGAATAGGAGCTTCGTAGCCGAACCACTATAAAATCTTGGTGTCTTGTTTGGTTGTTTCTTTCCTTATATCTTTACATTATTATTGTTGTTATAGTGTTTTAGTTTAGATAGTTATTCCTTGTTCATATTGTGATTTGATTAAACATATAACTCGGATCAATAGATTTTTGAAAGTAAAATTTTGAAACATAAAACAAACGTGTAAACTATTTAACCCCCCCCCCCCTTTCTAGTTTCCACAAAAAGTTTTCATAAACTTGTCTTGTTCCATTCTTCAAAAACTTTTATGTTATGTCTTTTAAAACTTATGATTTTATGGTGACGATCTTGTGGACAACTATGTACTCTGATTTCAAGAATGGAACAATGTTTTAAACGTCTCTTTCGAGTCGTTCTTTATTTACTTATGATTTTGTGCTATGAATTAACACCCAATTATTGGTTCCGCTGCGTGTTAAATCGGGGGTGTTAAAGATTGGTATTCAGAGCCATAAGTTATAGAGAACTAGGTCATTTTTCAAAAACCTAAACTATAACTTTCTTTCCCTATTTTTCGCGCGCTAAGGCTCCTCGTGTTTCCCGTTCAAGTCATACTTGTGATTTCCCATTTTAGTACTTATGCACGCTCCGGGGGCATCATTGTTAAGTATTTATATGATAAATACTATGATACATATCGAGATATATATCGATCATTAAGCTTTATATTAAAGCTTTTGCATTTATTTACACGTTTAAATAAATCATAACTAAATTATCATACTCATTTTAATGCATTTGCATTCATCTGTATATTGCATAAATCTTTATCTATATAGTGACCTTATGTAATTATTCTTGCGTGATTTACAGATTATCATGGCAAATCCTCGACCTCCTGATCTCTTATATATTTCCTTTAGCATCTCTAATAGTATTATATGGATACTGATTTTATAATACTTGATTTTCTTTTCCATCTTTTACGCTTATCTTCGAGATTACCGCTACCTATTTACCTTATATCGGTCAGTTATATAAATATTGACCACTCCGCTTATCGCATACTTCCTGATTTCTCATTTATTCCCTCGAGCATCAATGCTGGTATTATATAAGGATACCTACATATATGAGCTACCTTCTTCTCGATCTCTTACGATTATCTCCGTGAGTACCACTATCTACTCATATAAAAGTAATTTATATAAGTGTCGACTATTTTCGATCACTTATGTCTACTTTGTAGAGTGCCTCTATATTTTCATATATGAAGGCTGTCTATATGAATACTAAAGCTTTTCTAAGACATTGTGAATGACACAATGGTCTCGTTTGTTTTCAAGACGTTGTGAGTAATACAACGATCCCTAATACTTTTTCAAGTAATTGCTAGCGATGCAATTGTCTCCAAAACTTCTCGTGATTTTGGATAATTCCCTTTTGGATGATATCAAAGTTCGACAAAGTTTGCAAATTCCATTGGTTATCCTACTATTCGACTCTTGAAACAACCGGTAATTTTTAGAGTTTTAAATGACTATTCTACCCTTTGACTTTTCGGGTCCGACTTAACTTTTTAACTTTTAATCTTTTATTGTCACATAAAAACGATTGCCGCGTAACCGGTAATTTTTCGGAACATATTTAAATAATAAATCATATTTATTATTACATATCTCTCATGTACAGAGTTATTTTTAACTTATTCGACATGAAAACGAAAAATATATATGTTATTCCTAAATTGACATATCAAAAACGACATGCTAAATCATGTTTTCACGACTCGGACTTTAAGCAATTTGATGTAAAACGACATTCTGAACAACTTTTTAGTTTTGACCGAGATCCGAAAACAAGCAGAAATGAACGAAATACCCTCGCAAAATTTTGAAAACTGCACGCAACGCGTACTGACACAAAAATAATTAAACTTACATTTAATTATCACTTTTTAGTAAGTAAAAATATTTAATAAATTATTTAATAATTTATTCAAAAGCGTTTATTGAAAAACGCGAATGTTCAAATCAAAGTTTTATTTTTACGGACAAAGCTTACCCGTGATACAGGATGACTACCCAACAAATGACAAACATTTTAAATAAATTTTATAAAACATTTTTGAAATACTAGTTGTTTAAATACTCACTTTTTGTGGAAAAATTGTTTTAAACGCAATGGTATGAATTTCGAGTCCTCGAGTAATTGTTATCTAGCCTAAACAAGTCCCGAGCCTTAATAATACAAAAATTACAATAATGGTCCCTGTGATTAGTTTACACCTCGAGTCCAAATATTAGTGTTTAGATTTCGGTGAATATGGTCGTATATATATATTCGTTACGAAGCTAATTTAATAATCTAGTAACTTTTATAAAAATTATATTGTTGCGGATAAAGTATATAATTTTTACAGACTAAAAACTAGTAATTTTGGAATGAATGAAAAGAAAAGTGAACCCGACTTTAGACTAAATATTAGTCTACGCGCTCTACGTATTTTTTTATTATTTCAGATAAGTATTCCTTATGTCATAATTTTATTTTTAATATTTACGTTTTCGCTTCGTGGTTCCGCTCAAACTTTTACAATATTATACTTTTTATGTTTTTAGCTCAAGTATGCATCAACTTTGCACCATTAGCTTTTTACATATACACTTAATATTATAAATAATAATAAAAATAAAAAGAATATACCAAAGCATATTCTTTGAAATTGTGATATAACCTGTGGAGACTGAGCCGACATCAAGTAATAATAAAAATAAAAAGGATATACCAAAGCATATTCTTTGAAATTGTGATATAAATTGTGAAGACTGAGCCGACATCAACACCTCAATCAATTTTTCATCCTTCTTTGATGAGTATTTAATAGTTTTATTATTATCATGTCTTAATTTTTTTTATATTGTCATAATTAGTTTTCTTGATTCCTTCGTATGTAAACTAGTTAGCGGATGTTGTCGCCACATCTTTATTTTCATCTCTTAATGTCAAACGTTTTTTTTGTTACCTACTGTTATTGCTTTCATTAAAATTTTGATTATCATTTAATGATCTTTTCTTTTCTTTTTCAAAAGCATCAAATTTCTAGTCAAGTTCAACTTAGTTGATATTATACCATCCTTTCTACTATCATTTTCATTAAAGATACATGTTTCTTAAATAATAGATAATCATTGTCTTTAGAGTTTTGCTTTTCTATATCAATCTGTTATTTTCTCTTTTACGAAATAGCCAAACATACATTTATGGTCTTATTCATTTTTCAACTTATAGTTACAAGTTAGTAGTAATAATGGTGAATTAATGAGGAGACTATGAGGTGATTATTTGAGGTTTAATCAATGGGGTTACAAAATGGGTTTGGAGCTTATAGAATGGGTTTCATTTCTTCTCGTCAACATTGCACTTTTGGTTTCGATTGGTCGTGATTAGGACGTCGTGCTCATTACTTCGCTCATTGACTATTTCATTATTCACTGTTTGGTCTAAGGTGAGTTTATAGCCCCTCTTTCACTTGTTTTACATTTACTTTACAAATCTCGGGGGAGAATACATGCTCAATACAACTTATTTACATGTTCATTTACAATATCTTTTACATACTCTGTTACATATTGCATACTTGATTTCATAACTTGGTTACATACACGTTTACAAAATTATTTACATACCCATTACAAACTCGGTTACTTGATTTATATAATACTCTTTCTACTTAGGAATTTAAGTATTTAAAGTTGTTTATGAATACAATGGTTACTTCTTCATTGGACACAAGTATTTTCGGTTATCATCTCCTGTTTACGTGTTGCCTAAGTAGCGATTAGACCACTCAATGCCCGAACTATCATGAACTGTTAATTTCTTGACTGGAGGACCGGTTGAGGGAGCGCGAATGTTATAAATAGATCTATTGGGACTAATTATCCCTATCCGGGTGAGTAGCGCTCACTGTGCCGGTTTGCCGGACAACGGATATATACCATGTCGAATCTCATTTGGTGTCTTGGTCAGACACCGGTAGGGCATAAGTCATTTGGCATATTATATGCTACATAAATTAGCTTCGGTGTCATGAGCTTAGCGCAACAGTAGATACATTTTGTGTGATACTGTATCTGTTATAGTAGTCACATACATTTTGGAAATCTTGTGGTCCACACTACTTTGTTGAACATTACTGATTACTAAACACTTTTCATTATACTGTGGTGAAGCAGTAGACACTATACTTTTTCGGTTCTACATTTACACTTACATTTTTGACGACTATTATAGGAATTGAATTGGTCATGCATACTTTATAAATCTTTGGATTTCAACATTTACATTTATTCTTACAAAACTCTATGAACTCACCAACTTTATGTTGACACTTTTAAGCATGTTTTTCTCAAGTGAATTAAATGCTTGGCCTACTTGATATGCATTGGAGTCTACTACATTCAAATGATCAAATTTCGTTGTATTGTTTTCAAGCTTTTCATTGTGATGCAATTATGGGACAAACGTTATATCAATTTCAAGAAAATCAACGAGATTACTTTTCAAACGACACATTTAGAGGTCGTTCTCTTGTATCTTGTGCTGTTGTATTATGAAGTAACGCCCCCGGACATATTTCTGCTGCGACACATTTTTGGGTGTGTTACATATTGGTATAGAAGCATTGGTTATAGAGAACTAAGTTGCATATTTTACCCTAGACTATAACCGTTTTTACAAACATTGCATCATATCAAACATTTTCAAAGTGCATACACACTACTTGCTTAGGTGCTTACACTACTTGTAGTATTTATGAGTAGTGTTAGTATCATGACTTGTATTTTGCAATGATCTTGTTTTTAAGCTTAGTATGGAAAAAGTGAAAGTTGGGGACGATGAATTTATTTTGCTTGTTCTATGATCCTAAGTATTATCAAAGAATGAAAAAAATAATAATAATGTTATGAAGTGTTGAGTATGGAAAGTGATGAAAAAGCATAAAAAATAGAAAAATGTTGAAAATGAAAAAACGGGGCTTTTCAAAGCTAATGTTTCTTTAATCCTTTAAGATGAATACTTGGATACTTTTCAAGGTAATTAATCAATGAGGATTAAGATTCTTAGTTTTCTAAAAGTGTTATTTATAATATTGCGTGAGGACACGACAATATTTTAGTATGGGGGAATTTGGTATTTGCTATTTTATACATACTTTTTACCATAAAAAAACAAGCCCAAATAACCAAAAACGGGTGGAAAATACAATGTATATGCTCGTTTTTGTGTTTGTATATGTGCAGGTACCGGATATTAAGAAAAGGGCAAAATAAGGACATAAATGGACAAAATCAGACACGAGAATGAAAGAGCGCGAGAAGACGAGTTCAACGGTGCCTTCGGATTTTATTGTGCCAGCCCGTAACCCATTTTATGGGTCGGGCCAGCCCATGTTGCTATTAAGCCTTTAAGCCCAAAACAATATAAATTAAAATTTTGATTTTGAAGAGTTGTTGGTCACGTGACAAGTAAATAAATGAAATTCACTCATGTGCCACTCCACTTAAAATGAAATTGGCAAATGGTAAATGGCCACGTGGCAAGGCATTTTATATCTTCAATTCATTCCATTTGCAATTTGAGAAATGATCTAACAGACGAAAATGAATGCGTTCGATTAAAGCAAATAAGAAGTCCATTTGATGGCTGGATCTTATTATTAGAATGTGGCGATCCGTGTGCACAAGTATTCGAGCCAATGATTGGCTACTCAAATGAAGAATGAGTGGTGAATTTTACAAGATTACCCCCTGGCTCTCCTTTATTAAAGCAACCCGCTCCCCTTTCTTTTTAGAGAGTAGGATTTTAGTTTTAGTTTTGGTAGTTTTTTTTATTTTTAGCTTTTTAAAGTTTAGTAGTTGCTTATTTCTGTATTTTTAAGCTTATTGTAGTTTTATTCCAGCTTATTTGTAAACTTGCAGCTTATTATTAATTTGAAATGGAGATGGTGTTGTGGCTTATTTTCATAGCTTAATCTTTATACCCTTTCTTTTCTTTCTAGCTTATCAAAATAAGCTATTCGTTGAGCTTGTTTTCTGGCTTATTTTCTGGACTTATTAAGTTGGAGTTACGAGACTAATAAGCTATCCTTTAGCTTATTATGTTTGCTCTCTCTCACCTTCAATAAGTTTTGGTCTAATAAGTTTTTCTTTAAACAAGCTCGATCTAGCTTATTGTGTCATTTAAGTGGTTTTGTCACCTTAATTTTTGCCTTAAGTCTTCTTAGCTTATTTCAGATTTCAAATAAGCTTTTATATAGCTTATTCGGCTTGGATCTAAGCTCATATAAAAAGATAAAAGAAAAAAAAAGCTTATTTAGTTTTCGTTTTCTTTTCTCTTTTCTTTTCTTAATTGTTTCGAGTAGCTTTTCCTTAGCTTATTTCGTTTGCTTACCTCGTAGCTTATTGATTCGTATTTTGGCTTATAGGCGTAGGTCTCGTTTAAAATGATTCTTAGATACTTGTCGTTATATGAAGTTTTTATTAGCTTATAGTTATAGTGTTTTATTTTGGCTTCGTAGCTTATCTCGTTAGCTTATTTTTCTTTCGACTTAAAAATCATTCACATTTGCTAGTTAAAATATCATTGCATTTACTTGCGTTCCTGCGTTTGGTTTGTACAAATCTAGAATGGACTTTCGTTTAGTATAGAGTAGGTTGGGCCACATCAAATTTGATTGGGCCTCAATTTGGATTTGGGTTTACGAGTTAAATGTGCCAATTATAAAGAGAATTGTATGTTATATAAACTGTTTAACTATTATCAGTTTGTAATTTTCTTGTTTTGACTTTTGGTACCGGTCAACTCATGAGGCGCGGAGCTTAAGGGTTTATTTAGCTAGATAGAATTTAATTATTTTCTTTAGCTAAATAAATCGGGTGGTTATCGTTTACTTGCGGCTCTTCAATTCGGTTCCATTTTCTAATCCTTTTTCAATTAATTAGTGTAGATTTATTTTATCATTTTATAATATGTTTGCCTATTTGAATTTTGCCATGCTTAGTGTAGACTTATTTTTATCTTTTGATGTTATAACGTTTGCCATATTTAGTTAGTTGATTTATTTGCTCATTTAGTGTTTAGAAATTAGTGCGGATTTAAAATATGATTAGAGATTATTAATTTGCGACATTTATTTAGATTAAAGTTTTTAAAAATTAAAAAATATATATATATAATTTCTTTTAATGTAGGATTTATTTTTAGAAGTTTGCATGTTTAAAATTGAATTTATTATGCTTGCTTATTTGTCTCGTTTTAAATACTCGTTTTTGTTTATTGCTTTACATGTTTAATTTGTTTTTATTGCTTTGCTCGTTTTTATGCTTTATCAATATGTCAAGTAGAATTTAGGAACTCAAATCAAAATCATTTTAAACCATTCAAAACGCGCGATCACGGAGTTAACCGATTTTCAATTCACACTTCGTCGAGGGAAAACGACCCGTGAAGTTTTTGAGACAACTTTGGTTAAAAGTTTGTTTCTAGAACCCGACGGAAAATACTTACTATACTATAATTGTTGTTATCCTTATATACTTATATATTATATATTATATATAGAGTGTGTTTGGACGCGTATCACTACCAACCTAGCCTTGAACCTCTCAACTTCACCAGTTGATTTATACTTAACTTTGTATACCCATTTACTACCAATTGGTTTTCTACCAATTAGTAACTCAGTAATAATCCAGGTACCATTCATGTTTAAAGCCTCCATTTCTAAATTCATAGCCTCTACCCGCCTAATATCTTTTGATGCTTCATCAAAAGTCTTAGGTTCAACTATTTTATTCAGACTAGTAGAAAAGTTAAAATTTTCAAGACTTAAATTGGAATAGTTAACCTACTTATCAATACTGTATTTTACTTTAGTATCAGTCTTAAAATCACTTAACTTTTTAGGCATACTAGTTTTCCTAGAAGACCTTCTAGGATTAAAATCACTTTGACTGTCTGGAATCACATCATGTGTTTGAAACATTTCATTAAACTCTTGGTAAAAACTGTCATCACCCTCAGATTCGTTATTATTTTCATCAAGTATTGCATTTTCTTCTACATTACCAAATGCTTCTGCTGATTCACTATCATCATGATGTCCTGTCTCATCCCTTCTAGTGAAATCAGTGTTTTCAGTATCTTCAGATAATGCATAGTTTATGCCTTTACTTTTTTCAGTCTCCTTATCTCTCCCATCATCATTAGGTTCACTTTACTTAGACGCATCCTCGTCACAATTAAAAAAATTAAGATTATTTTTATTAAAAAAAACATTTCATACTCTTTACATTCAGCACTATTCTTGAAAGGAAACACAGTCTCATAAAACTTTACATCCCCTGAATAAATAACCTTTTTAATTTCAAAACTATAAAGTTTATAGCTTTTCTTATCATTAGAATAACCAATAAAAACTAATTTTTCAAACCTAGATGAGAATTTGTCAGAGTCATTAAGCACAGTAGAAAAACAAAGACAACCAAAAGTTTTCAGATGAGAGAGATTTGGTTCTATCTTAAAGAGTAATTCATAAGGTGACTTTCCAAACAGCACGGAGCTTGAGAGCCTTTTAATTAAGTAAACAGCAGTCAAAATACACTTAATCCACATGTTGAATGGTATTCCCCTCTGAAACATGAGGGCTCTAGCTACATTTAGTAAATGCCTATGTTTCCTCTCAGCAACACCAATTTTGCTAAGGGGTATAAGGACAAAAAGTCTGATGAAGTATACCATTTTTCTTACAAAATCTTTCCATATATTGACTAATAAATTCAGAGTCACATTTTACTCTAAAAATCTTAACTGTTTTATCAAATGATTTTTAATTCAAGTTAAAAAGATTAGTGATATGGTTGGAAAACCTTTTCTTTCCCCTCCCCTTAAAAGAAACACCCAGACATCTCTAGTATAATCATCCACAATTGTTAAAAAATACTTAAACCCTTCTTTACTTTGAACCTTATAAGGACCCCAAACATCTAAGTGAACAATGTGTCCAAGATCATTGGTTTGATGTTCACTAAGAGGAAAAGGATCCCCAGTTTTTTTGCCTTATGGCAAACATCACAAATACTATTAGTTTTATTCTTTTCAAAATCAAGTTTACTCTTTAAAATATTTAGAACTTGATAAGAGGGATGACCAAGTCTATTATGCCATATGCATTTAGACAAACAACAAACTTTAATATTATTATTAACAAGTTTTTTTACCTATATTCAAAAAATACAAACCATTACTTTCATTACCAGTCCCCACTTGGGTCCTTTGAACATAATCCTGAATAACACAAACATCCTCATCAAATATAACTCTAAACTTGTTATCCTTACTTAGCTTATACATAGATAGAAGACTGACTTCATATCTTGGCACAACTAAGACATCATGAATGACAATTTGATCAGTCAGCCTAAGACTACCCACATGGGTGACAACAACCTTAGTACCATTAGGATG
>BQNB010119919.1:0-12069 GCA_026074375.1 Tanacetum coccineum
ATTGTAAGTACTATATATAGCCTCTTCTAACTTTGGAAGAGGCAAGCTAGTTATTATTTCATTTACAAAGAAACACATTTTCGCTCTCTAGAATATTCTCTCTAGTGTTTCTCTCTCTAGAAACTAGCCAAATCCAAGAATCGACCCCGTGTTATGATATAGGATATACCACAACTGGGCAAACGAACGTTATAACATGTCGGATTACGATTGGTTGGGCCTACATGGCCCACAATACTTACATATAAACTCTTACTGTTATATTAGTGCATCAGTTTTATGAACTTAGAGTAATTGTAATAATTGTTTTATACTCACATGGATATTTACTGTGCCTTGAATAAAGTGGCAATACATACTTGAAACATTTTGGTGACATTAAATTGGTCATGCATTCTTTATAAATCTATAGGATAAGATTGGTACTTTTGGTGACATTAAATTGGTCATGCATTCTTTATAAATCTTTGGGATAAGATTGGTACTTTTGGTGACATAAAATGTGTCGTGCATTCTTTATAAATCTTTAGGATTTTTACATGGTACTGTGATGACACAGTGGACAAATACATTCATTTGAAACTTACATTCATATTTAAACTAACCTATGAACTCACCAACTTTATGTTGACCGTTTTAAGCATGTTTTTCTCAGGTGATATAGATACTTGGCTTACTTGAAGTGCATTGGAGTCTATACATTCAAGTTTTTCATGATGATGCAATTATGGGACAAGACTAATGTTATATCAAAATGCTGATTTTGATTGTAATCAACAAGGATACTTTTCAACAACTGGACTTAATTTAGACGGTCGTTCTCTTGTATCTAGCGCTGTGTATTATGAAGTAGCTCCCCCGGACACAATTCTGCTGCGACACACATTTTTGGGGGTGTTACATAAGTGCTAAATCCACTGCATGGAATGAGTTCAGTAGTTCTATGGCTTCTTTGATCATATGCTTGGAAACTAATCAGAAGTTTAATCTGTCTAAGTATATCTTTGATGCAATCGTTGAAAACTTAGACGGAGGAGTCAAAATTCTTGCTGTATCCACGTTTTCTTCTAAGTTTTCAATTTATCAACAACTAGTGTTTAATATGGTCAACTCACATAAGAGATTTTTGTTATCCTTTCACACAAAGAAAGTGTTGCAATATGAAGAGGGCTGGAAAGGATTTCTCTGGGAGAATAACACCTTTATTTGATACCATGATGGTTCAACTATTTGATTAAAAGAAGATGGGTGAGGATTCTAAATTCATTCAAACGGATTCCACTCCAATACACATTTATTGATCAACCATCTTATCTTCCACCCAAGAAGATACAACCATCTAGAAGGCTCAGATGAACAGGGAAGGTAGAGGTTCTAAGATGAGGCAGAGCATGAGGAGAGTGTACCAACACCTTCTAATGATCCACAACCTAGTGGTGAGGATAGCATGCAACTAACTGATTTGATGGTTTTATGTACCAAATTGCAAACACAGGTTCTTGATTTACAAAAAAAAAGGATGCTCAAGCTAAGGAGATTGCTGCTTTGAAGAAGATGATATTAGAGGTTAAAAAGGAGGAAAATGTCAAAGACTACAGGTTTGAAAAGGACTCAGGAAAGTTGGTTTGTTCTAGGGAGAGTTGAGATCTCTAAAGATCAGAGAGAATTTAGGTACTCTGAAGATGCATTAAATCAGGGGAGGTAGTATTGAAGATATTGATGTGATGTTGACTGTTTCTTTGGTTGATGAAACTCAGAGAGACATGATGATGTTTTAAGTTTGATTACTAGCGTTTTGGAGGATGATAAGATGCAAGATGGAAGCTAAAGTTGATGGCGAAAGATGAACAGAGTTACTAAGCCTGTGATAGTATCTGCTGGGAAGCATGTTAACTATGCTAGTGTTGATGATCTTAAGTGATGTTCCTACAACTATCTAAGGAAATCACTTTGGCTCAGACACTTATATAGATTAACAGCTAAGCCTAAAAGTTGTTACTAATGCTGCTACAACACAACATCTTAATAGAACCCAAGGATAAAGGGTGGTATGTAAGGAGCAAGTGAGTTCAGAGTTCCACAAGAGACACAACCTTCAAGTTTAAAGATAAAGGAAAAGGTATTATGATGAGCTTGAAGTTCCTTTTAAAGAGAAATATCAAATTGTCTCTTGATGAACAAATTGCAAGAGATATTCAAGCTTAAGTTAGATGTGATTGATTAGAAGTGCAAGAGCTCTAGCAAGTGTACAGAAGGGAACAGAAGAAGAAGCACATAGCTTTGATTGAGTCATGGGAAAATACACAAGCTATGCGATGGAGGTGACTTGATTGTGGGATGATGAGACTCAATCAATGGAAAGAGAGGAATTGGACAGTGAGGGAAAAAGCAAAACTATTTATGGAAAAATGATGGAGAAAAGAGAAAAAAATTTTGCTGCACTTAGAGCAAAGAAAAACATACAGCCTATACTACATAGGCCACAAAAGAGAACTCATATGTTACTTTATTCTTAACGCAATGGTGGATAAAACCATACAAATAACTAAAAGGAAAGAGTTTTGTTGATATTCAAAGTTTGTTTGTAAGGAAATGAGAGAGTAAATACCTTTGTAGCTATGAGCTTCTGGAGTACAGGAAGTAAAAGAAAAGAAGGAAGAAGGTAGTGAGCGAAGACAACTAAAGGGGATGCAGAAAGAAGATGCTTTGGAAGGCAAAGAGCATGGAGAAAGAACAACAGAATGAATCCCAAAGAAACAAAAAGTAGAGGAAGAAAAAGAGTCAGAGGAAGTTGAAGAAGATGATGAAGTTGAGCTAAAGAAGCTTTTAGTGATTAAAAGGGATGAAGATATAGCAATTGATGCTATACCACTTGCTACAAAATTACCAGTGATTATTGATTATAAGCTTCATAAAGAGGGGTTGTTAGTACATTATGAGTTGATAAGAGCAGATGGAAGTTCCAATATATACTCTTCAATGATAAGGATGCTACAAGGAATAGATAGAGAAGACTTGGAAGCTCTTTGGAGGATAGTGAAGGCAAAGTATGGTGATACAAGGCCTGAAAATGAATTTGAAAGAGTGTTGTATGGATATTTAAAAGTTATGTTTGAACCAGACATAAAAAGTGATATATGAAGAATGTTGCAAGGATAGAGGGTGACTATTTGGAAATTGATTGATTCATCTGGAGTTCACTTTGTAAGGTTTGATAATCTTTACATTTTTATGTTGGTTGAAAGGAGTTACCCCCTTACACCAATTACCATCACCAATATGCTCAACAAGAAACTTCAAACTGATCATCAAAATGAGATGTGTTATCAACTGCTGAAGCTTATGGTAAAGCAACGAAAAAGAAAATGAAAGGTTTGAAATGCATCTTCCTAAAGTGTGATGAAGACTTTTAAAGAAGAAACTTAAAGATACAGATGATGAACATTAAGTTTAGGGGAGGATTGTTGGGTCTTAAAAGACCTCATAGATTCTTAGAAGTTACTGCTGCTCAGGTACATAATGGAAATTATGCTAAGTGGTTAGTACTGGTAGTATAATGTTACCACTGCTAGTTACTACTGTTAGTATAATTTAGTACTTATAGCATAAAGTTACTACTGTTAGTGTATATTAGTACTGCTAGTACTAATATTACTATTGCTTATGTTTATTAGTGATGTTGGTGGAAAGATTATGACTGTTTGAAGACTTTCTACTGTCAAGAGGATAAAGACGAATTAAAAAGATAAAGATTGTTTGGAGAACAAGAATGCGTGTAAAGATAAGTGTTGAGATATTTATGTACAAGATATACATGTATTTATTTAGAAGATTACGTTTATGTTTAGAAAAGATTGCGATATCTTAGGAATATATTGTTAGCCGACTATATAACACCTCGTATTTTAGGTCATTGTATGACATTAAGAAATTCATAATTTATTTTTAGGGTTTTACGCGTTTACTAAACACACATACACAGATCCAGAGATTAAGAGTCTTGTAAGCTTCAAGGTTGTAACCCTAGTACTAAGATAGAGTACTCGTATTAATTTATCAATTAATAATATTTAAAGCGTTTTGTTACATCGTGGTTTCATTTCATTCAATTTTCAATGATCCATTGATATCTTCTAGATATTAAAGAGTAGATTCCACATACTCTTTGATATACACACAAAGTTTCTACTATTGTTATTTTGGATTTATCCAAGGTAACATACTCTTTACAAGGTAAGGAATCGATCTAGGTTTGGGATCAACAGTTTTCATTTCCTACATTTTGTGAGGTGCTTGGTTTTGTACAGGTGATTTAATGAAAGAATGCTTAAAGGAAAAATCCTTAACTTTGGTTAGGATATATTTTCAATAAATTTCTAAAGTTTACTTGAGGACAAGTAGGATTCAAGTGGGGGGATATTTGATAACATCAAATAGCGTTACTTTTATAGCATCATTTATCCCAAATAAATTACCCAGTTTTATATAATTATTGCAAGAATTGTTACTTAATTGTTTAAAGTTGTTAATTGAAGTAATTATGGAGTACATTGTGAAGACAAGCTAAAATGCGCACATTTTGGAGCTTAAATGATGATATTTGAAGATTACTTATTTCTGACTACATACGCCGTATACAACAAAGAAGATACGGCGTATCAACGCCTGGACTTCACAAGAAAATACGTACGTTCAATACCCAATACGGCGTATCCTGCTTAATACATACGCCGTATCTAGCTGGTCAAACAATCAAAGATCTTGCATTAAATGTAATTAAAGATGATTATTACTAATTGATTGTAAATGTAGCGCGCACTCTAAAGGATTCACCCCAATACGCCGTATTGACCTCACTCAATATGGCGTATCCACTCAATTTCAGAGACTATAAATAGAAGACTCAAAAACGAGTTTTCAATGTGCAAAATCATATTCTCTATACCATAAACATAAAAGTTGATTTTCTGAAGAGATAAAGAGCAGCCAAGGTCAAGCATCAAAACCAATTCCATAGAAGACACCGTGTAATTCCTATACTCTTGTAATCATTAGAGTTTTGGTATCATTTGTGTTGATCCCAACTTAAGATCGATTCCTTAGCTTATAAAGGTTAAGTTACTTTGGATAAATCCAAAACAACTATGGTAGAAACTTTGTGAATACTAAAGAGTATGCGGAATCTACTCTTCAATACTTAGAAGATTATTAATAAAACAGTAAACTGTATGAACAGTGATATTACTGAAAAGCTCCAATATTATTATTATCAATGATACGAGTACTCTATGTAGTAATAAGGTTTACAACCTTGAAGCTATATATCAAAAAAAATGTCTATCAAAAACCATAACCTAGGATCTCCTTTTATACACTAAGGAGTCCTTTGCAAGATAACTACAAATCTTCTATAATTCTAATCTTATACTTATCTTTCTAACTTTATAAGATATACAGTGAATAAGTCAATACAAATCACTTGACACATCTTTATCTCTTTAGCAGTCTTAATCTTCATTCAGCAGTCTTAAGTTCTTCAGCAGTCTTAAGTTCTTTAGCAATCTAAGTTAGTAAATTGACAATACTAACTTACGCCAGCAAATACAACTGGTTAGTATGGCAGTTGTGTAACTTAATCAGTACTAACACTTGGCTAGGCACTACAAAGTATGAATATTTTAATTCCCAACAATCTCCCCTAACCTTGTGATTAACCTCCAAATCATCAGTTTCTTGAATTATACCATTTATCTGTGAGGATTCATCCAAACAAGTTTCATCTTCTTTGTCTTTCAACCAACATGAATATCTTCCTAAGAAGTTCTCTGGACATCTTCTTATCTTGATCCACCAAGAGATTTGCGACCAACATCAATGTAAGAGTTCTCATTGACAATGGATACTCCTTCTCTACCAGCATGTAGATGTATGTTCCCTTCTCTTTAGACACATGATGCACTCCACATGAATCATAAGCTTCCAAGTTAAATCATGAATACGTTCTGTGAAGCTTCATAACTCATTAGAGTTAGTCACCAAGCTCATCTTGGAGCGGATCTGTATTTGGTTCAAATAATCTTTTCAACTCAACCTATATCTCTCTTTGTTTGTCATTTATTAGTTCTGTTGAATTGAACTTCTCTTTAACCAGACTCCACAACATCACTAAGTCATCCCTGTCAAAGGCTTTCAGCATATCATCAAAGAAGTGATGTACCTCAGTATGATTTCCAACTCTGATGATCTTCCAGTACTTCCTAGTGCCTTCAGTGTAAATCTCCTAGTCAATTATTGGATACTTAGTTTGTAAGGCTTCAACATTCATCCCTTGCTTTAGAACTATTATCATCATTTATTGTAGCTCTTTTTGTGAGAGTTCATCAGCTTCTTTATCTTTTGGTTCTTTAGCTAGTTCTGAGCTTTCATCAGTCTTTTGCCTCTTAGAACTTTCTTGATCAAGTTCTTCTTCTGCATCCCTTTTTGAACTTACAGCTGTTAACTCAGGAACTGCTCTATCAACTTCACTTTCTATTGGAACAAAAGTGTTTACACTCCTCATTGTTGTTTCAAACATAGTCTTGATCTCATCAAAGGAATAACCTCTTAACTGCTGCAGTGTATAACCTCTCATGTGCCATTGATAAAATAGACAATATAGGTTCTCCTTTGAGCCTAGTATGAGGTGCTTTGTTCCTCCTTTCTTTAGCTCTTTATGCAGCAAATACCTCTTTCTCTGATTGATAAGCTCTGCAAGCATTCTTGCTTGTTCAGCTTCAGTGTACTTTTCTCTTTCCTTTGCTTGTAACCTCTACACTAACTCTTCATCAGCTTCAACTCTAGCTTGTATGTCTTCTCATTCTTCAAGATTAAAAGAGCTAGCCGCTTCATGTACCCTGGTAATCCTCTGCCTCTCTTCTTCCTCAAGTTCATCTTGCAATCTCATAGCTACTTCAAAATCAAGTCTTTCTTGTTCTTGTTGTAACTTTGTCTTGGTCTGTACAGTTTCAGTTTTAGCCATTTTACCTTTACCTTTGTATTTGGCTACACTCTTCCTGATATACACCAGTGTCTCAGCCTTAGTAATGTCATCAGCAGTAGGAACTCCAATATTTCTTGTAGGACTGACAGTACTAACAACATCACTAGCAGTAGTAACTACTGCACCAGCAGTAGAAATTGGCTTAGCAGTACTAACATCTTTCTTAGCAGTAGAAACTTCCTTAGCAGCATCAAAATCAAAGTCAAACTCCATATCATGCCCATACCTCCTGTGAATCTCTGCATCATGTTGTACCAATGAAATGCCTGGATCTTGATCAATTTCAGCTATCTTTCTCCTTTTGTTTGGAAGGATCCTCCAAATCATGTTCATCATCAGAGATAACAATTCTTGCCCTTCTTCTAGCTTGGCTGGACTTAACTGTTTTCTCCAACTTTTTCACCTTCTTGATAAGCTTAGTATAAGCAGCACCATATATTTGCTTGGTCTGCTACAATTCTGTCTCCAAGCTCTCCACTTTCTTTGACAATGTTGTACAAAAAACCATTAATTCTTGTAGTATCATACTGCCCTCATCACTTCAAAATGTGTTAACTCTTGGGAGAGGTGAATCATGGGACTGTTTAGACAACCTCTCAAACCTAGTTTGAGTAGGTCTGTCCCTTAATATGGTATCTTGGCGCCTAGGACTACCACCTGAACCATTTCCCTAAGGAAAAGGATCATTAGGTATTGCCGTAGATTGGGTCCTATTTATGTTACCACTTACCTGCTCTACATATAAGCTAGTAGCAGTAGTGGCAGCCCTTTCTACACTGTCTCCTCTCTCTCCTCATGGACAGTCTTATATACTACAGGGGTCTGAGTAGGAGATTTGGGCTGAGAAACCACAGATTCCTGTCTGGTTGTTCTCCTAAAGGTTGGTGAAACTGGTGGTGGTGAGGTTGATAGAGTACTGGTGGGTGTATGATAGGACTCAACTGGGTGTGTTGATCCTTCACCCTGAACAACTGGGCCCTGAACAATCATTGCAGGAAACAATGGAATGTTTTCCCCAGTATAACCCTTAGAAGCCCTCTTCATATTGCTAAAAAGTTTTTGAGTGTGGGTAGGAGCAATATAAAGTCTTGTGTGAGGTTGAAGCAGTCTCTTGTGCTTGTTTAAAAACACTTGAATAAGTCTTGGATACATTAAAAAATTGTGTTTACTATCCAAGTTTTTCACCATAAGTAAAACCTATCAAAATCAGTTTAGAACAATTAAATTTCTATTAGTGGCAAGCAAAATAATATCAGTTGCTATATTGCACTGAATATTTACCAAGAGATGTTTTTAGGGACTTAGACATATTATAAGGCCATGGTATGGATAGAAAATCTCATTGAGAGGAAAAGTGTCCTATTTTGAGAGGTAATTTTGTCAGAAGTTGACAAACATACAACCCTATTAAAAAAGTTGGATTCAAAATAGATTTCAGTAGTTGGAAAAGTAACAAAACCATCAGCATCTGCTATAATTGGAAATCCGTCCTAATATGATTGCCTTAGTAACAATTCATTAACTGTGCCAGTCTATTGAAAGCAGTTTAATTCTATATCTCCTATTATCAAGTGTTTCTGGCAGTAGTAATTTGTCAAAACTATAAGATAAAGAAAATCATAAATAGTGGGATTCAGTAAGAAGCTATACCTTCATGTGAACTAGCAAAAGAGAAAAATCCACTATTTTTGGTGAAATCCTTCACTTACCCCACGTTTCTTTAAGAGTAGCGACCATGTATGATGGTATGTCATAAAAAAAATTCCAAATCTGCCATTGTTGATTGAGAATAGTTCGATTAGGGTTCTTGGTTATGCTTCGTTATTGAGAGTATGTGTGTTTGGCAAAGTCAATTGAGATTATATAGATAGCTCTTAAGGTTTTGATTGGACCGTCTGAATAAAATCAGTTCTTTATCTTGAAAAAAATCTTATGATGTAAAGAAAGATTATGAATTATCCAATTTAAGGAAACCTATAAGCGAAGTAATTGAGGGAATTATATCAACAACTATATTTAATTAAGAAAAATCCGTTATTCCCCAAATAGCACTAACGGTAGCCTAGCAGTACTAAGTTTATGTCCTAACTTACTAATAACTAAGACCTACAGTACAACTTAACTCACAGTATTAACCAGCATTTCTTCACACACTATTGCACTCCTTAATTTGAGAGATGTAAGTGTAAAGGAAGACTCATAAGCATTTTCGTTGCATTATAACCTCTGGTGTGTGTGAGAACCAAATGATTTCAATGTATAATTAAATCTGCCTGTGTTCAGATAGACTCAATAAAAGAGCCTTATCTTTGATTAGGGTATACAGCTCCAGTTGCAGGTGTTTTGACCAATCTAACGACAAATGTCTTATGAATCACAATTGCCATCGCTTTCTCTTAAACAGATTGTCTTTAGACTAACACACTATGCAAAATGATAGAAAGGTAAAAAGGATGTTATAGATATTTAACTATCTGACTATAACCACAATCCATCAATGTCATGTCAATATAGTCTATGCCAGAGCTTCATTAGCTCGCAGTTAGCATATGTTGCATTTCAAGAAAAAGATTTATAGAACTTGCCAACTCACAGGTCGGTAAACCTTAGACTATCTACAACCCTATATGACTTAGTTATCCCTAATCCCTATTCCACCTCTATCATTAATCAGCAACTTTTCCTCTTAACAAACACTCACAAATTAGTATCAACCAATCCAATCATACTACTTGGCATATTCTCGCAAGTTGTTATACAAAAACCAATAAAACACAATCCAAATTCATTATCCTTCTATAACAGTATTAATCCATGACTAAATCATTTTCTAACTAGCAGTCTAAGTATATACTTAACAGTACATACCTAAGTTATACTTAGGCAGTACGAATTTGATACAAATCTAAAAGTACTAATCCATTAACAAAACATTACAAGACCATCAAAAGAGATTAAAAACTTTTAAGGATTTCAGCATCCCAATACTTCCAACAGTACTTAAAACTTCCAAACATCAAGGGCTTGTGTAAGTAGTGGGTCTACAAAAAATTGTTTATCCTGTAGTAATTGGTTAAAAAAACCCATCTTAAATTAACTTTTTATCATTGCAGTCTCTTATAAAATGATGTCTAATCTCTATGTGTTTTGTTTTAGAGTGTAAAACAAGATTCTTAATAATACATATAGTACTGTTACTTGTCAATTATAATCCATGGTGTCAAAAATATACCCATGAATCAGCATTTTGATTACTGAATCCAACAAGAGTACTTGTCCACACAACAACTAGCAGCAGCTACTATATGCAGCTTTAGTAGAGGAAGGTGGCAACCACATTTTGCTTCTGCACTGCCATGTATATTAAGCCGTGGGTTGTTCTAAGCCAAATTAAGGACGAATTTGAGCTTGTTTTACCACACGAATCCACACGTAGCTCTGATGCTAATTGTAGGTTCCCTAATTCACGCAAACATGTATAGATCTAGAGAGATCTAGAGAGAGAAAGTTAGAGAGAGAATGGTTGAGAGAGAAACTAATAAAAACACACTTAAGAGTGTGTGTAAAATGAATAGATGCTTACCTCTTTCAAAGTTGGAAGAGGTATTTATAGTTCTTACAAAACACCGGGTATTAGTACACGGTTCAATACCGAAAGTCATGCGTTTAACTATTAAACTACGAGCTATAATGAACAGTAAAATACACGGGGTGACCGAGTCTTTTTCTAATATCTAACATTGAGCAAAGGCTTTTCTGTATCCATGGGTGTACTAGCTGTCTTGACATCTGTAAAACCAAACTTCCTTAATATGTCAGCTACATATTTATCCTGGCTGATGAAAATTCCATCTTCTTTCTGTTTCACTTGCAAACCTAAGAAGAAAGTGAGTTCTCCCATAGAACTCATCTGGAATTTGTCATGCATCGGTTTCTCAAATTCAATACACAACTCCTTCTTTATAGAGCCAAAGATAATGTCATCAACATAGACATGTACAAGCAAGATATCCCCTTTTTGCTTCTTAATAAACAAGGTCTGATCAATTTTTCCTCTGTGAAACCCATTGTCCAATAAGTACTTGGCTAAGGTTTCATACCAGGCTCTTGGAGCTTGATGCAAACCATAAATCACCACCTTATAGACTTTTTCTGGATTGTTAGGATCTTCAAACCCTGGAGGCTGACACATATATACCTCCTCTTCAATCTTACCTCAAAGGAAAGCACTCTTCACATCCATTTGATACATCATAAATCCCATAAAGGAAGCATAAGTTAAGAACACTCTTATTTCCTTAATTCTTGCTACACGGCAAAAACTTTATCAAAGTCTATGCCTTATTCTTGAGTATATCCCTGAGCAACCAACCTTGCCTTGTTCCTGATGACTATGCCTCTCTCATCTTTCTTGTTTCTAAAAATCTATTTTGTACCAATGATCCTTTTTCCTTTAGGTAAATCTACTAGAATCCAAACCTTTTGTAGCTTAAACTGTAAAAGCTCTTCCTGTATTGCTTCTACCCAAGCTGAATCACTTAGAGATTTGGCAATCCTTTTGGGTTCTTCCTGGGATAGGAAACAAGCAAACAGACAGGTATGAAGGTCTTTATGAGTTTTCCCTTCATAAACAGCACTAATAAATCCTTGTTTATTTATCATTCTTCTTGTCTGTACACTAGACTGTATATCACCAATCACTTGAGCAAGTGAATGATCTTTATGAATTTTTGTATTGGAGTAGAGAAAACTGGATATGTGGTAAAAATGTTGCTCATATCCACTTCTGTTTCATCACCAAATAAATTAGCATTTGTGTCTTTAAGTGGAGTAGTATTAACTATTAGACTACTAGTATTAATATTTAGACTACTTGTATTACTGTTTGTACTGGCAGTATTAATACTTAGCCTAACAGTATTAACATCTTGAGCACTTTTCTCAGGCCTTTCTTGTTATCAATTCCACCTTCATCATCCTTCTTTCCAGCATCATTAGAAGGTTGTGGTTCATCATTGTTGGCATTCTTT
>BQNB010119920.1:0-10860 GCA_026074375.1 Tanacetum coccineum
AATCCAATGTATCGTTTTCAAATGACTTTTTGGTCGTTCTATATATCTCTTGTGTTGTTGATCCATAAAGTAACACGCCCTGGACCCTTATTCCGCTGCGACCCAATTTGGGGGTGTTACACTACTAGTGTATAAATTGCCATTAAGCAGTAAGTGGGTAAAGTCTCTATGAGTTAGGGTTTAACAAGATCACCATTGCTTTAATCCATAAGATAGATTATAATTAGCAAATAAGGATGCTTTATGCGGATATATTTAATTGTGACAAAATTCTACGTATCTAGGTCTTAGGAAGAAGTAACGCCTAAGTCTTAAGAATGATATGTCACCTCGAGATAAGTAATCATTGCACTAAATAAACATGCCAACATTCGTAATTGGATTAATCATGGCTAATACAGTTTTCTTATATTTGGCTAGACTGCTCTTTTATCTTCTGTTAATTTGCTTGGGTATGTTTTAATGTCTTAAATTGATTTAAGTCACCACCAAACCCGTGCCAGTCTCTCAGGCTGAAAACCCCCCTTTTTACCCAATAGAATTAGGATTAACATAGGTTTAGCATAGGTTTGACTTAGAATAGAATTAACCTAGATTTGTTAACCAAAATATTAATAAATTGAAATATTGTTTCTCACTCTCAGTAATCAACACCCTACTTACCACGAAACTCTAACTCGACCGGGTACATTGCCCATTAAAGTGTTGTTTTTGGTTAAGTCAGCAAAATATAAATTTAAAACTTGAACTTTCATAAATTAAAACCTCACAATGACACAATCAGAAGGCATCATATCCTGATGTCCCGTGAACATCTCTCAAGCAGATTGGGATGCGCAGATTGCCTTTTGGTCTGATCCCAAGAATGCAGCCCGGTGTGCTCAAAATGCTCGAAACCAGGAAAAGAGAACGATCATATGTCGGCAGGGATCTCGGTCACTTGTTGTCCTCCGAGATGTGCAGGTAATAAACATTATAATTATTTTACATATATATATATATAGCTCATTATATGTTTTGGTGTGTTGTGATTTTTCTTTTTTAATTTGTTTAATCTTATATACGTATGTATGTATAGATGGAGAGCTCTGAGACTCGAGAGTACCCATCGCTAATCCATACCTACTTCGATACACATACCGTTGACGACATATTCTTGCGAGATGAGGAGCGACTTCTATATGTAAGTATTGTTTCAAAACACGCACTTTAATGATTTTTCGTGAAATAATGTAGTAACCCGACTAATATATTAACTATCTTTTTTTATCACCAGGGCAGGGACGTCCACATGTCGCCCGAGCCTCAATGCACGCACACTGCCGATTTCAATGAGGTCAAAAAAACAAACAAGCAACTAAGGAATGAAATCGATATGTTGATGAAGGTAGTGAGGAGTGGCGATAAGATGTCCTAGCTGCTTACGCAGCTTCAGTCACAACATGAGGTCGATAGTGGAGGCAGGAGTAGCGAGGGCGAGGATGATGAGCTAGGCGATGATGAGGACGCCAGCGAGGATGAAGAGGATGAGGATAGTTAGGACATGTTATATATGGGTAAATATATTCTATTTTGTTTCTTGAAGTATATATTGGCGACCCTTATATAAACATTTGTTGAACCGTACATTTAGAACATGTTATCTAGGTGAATATTGACTTGTATCTTGCAGATAATGCAAATTTTGTGACTAGGAAGCCCATTTTGTAGACTATGTTATGTTTATTCGGATTTTGGACGTATTTAGCTTTATTATATCAAATACGTTGATCCGTTATATTGTATTGTGTTTTGGTACAAGTTGTAATGTATTTGCGTAGATTATATATTGGTAGATACAGGTGTGAGTATTGGTAGATTTTTTCTGAAAAGATATCTAGAAAATAGCTGAATTGCAGGCTGTAGAAAAAAAACTACAGATATTTCCCCGGCAACATGTCGTCGGGGATAATGTGTAATATTCGTAAGGGAATCAGTGTGGCCACATTGACTAGTCAATAACCTTCGACATTTTTCCTGGCGACATGTCACCGAGGATTGTGTAGGAGTAATTAATTAAGCAATTACTTAATTAGTTTATTAATCACACCACTATCCCTGACGACATGTCTCCAGGGGAACGTCCTATGTGGTACTTGTTTTGTTGACTGAATTTAGTGTGGGCCTGCCGCTGTCGCCCGGGCATGTAACCGGGGAATGAATCCCCTTTGAGCATTTCCCAGAACGTATTCCCCGGTGACGAACAATATCCCCAGAGACATGTCGCTGGGGAAAAGGGAATTATGTCCCCGGGGATTGTGTCAAATGCAGTAGTGTTTCAATCCTTTTTTATATAAGGTTGCAAACTTTACCACTCCCCATGGTCAATTGGAATGACAAAATAAACCTATTTTTACTTAAATGTGTCGATATTGCAATGTCTATGAATTGTTTTAGCATTGGAATAGGAATGCAAGTAATACACAATGCTACATGTTAAATAAATTTTGCTTGTAGTAGCTGGCATGTAATGGAATATTAAAACAGGTTATTGGTTCTTAGATCATTTCAAGAATATACCCAAAATAGTTACATACCATGGCTTGTATTATCCCATATGTGAGAACAAAGTTGCTCAATGATTTACGACAATCGTTCCACTTTAGTTTTGACTTTTTCTTCATATGCACCAAGATTATAAACTTTGCTGGCCTTTATGGTCATGTAGTAATAAATTTAAAATTATAGATGTTAATGGTTTTGTCTGGCTTAACATAATAACAACGAAAACATGTTCTTAATTAGTGAAGTGACAAAAAAAATATAAACTCAAATTAGAAAGTTAGAACAGAATGCAATTCATACCTTTTTTGAAACTGTAATAAGTCATTATTTGGCATTAGTGTGTTTGTCCGTTTTAAAAAGCCAAGCCACTTGCTGAAGTGCATGAGGAGTCAACCATGTGAGCTTTTGACCATTAACCTCAGCCCGAATAGTAATTGATCGTTAAATTTGTATTCGGTGAAATTACAGATATAGAAAAACCCCACACAAATATGGCACTATTATTCTACCTGGTAACATATGCCTTTAACGGATATGGACATCTTTTTTAGTTGATGCATGTGAGAGATATACGCCTGCCACTCTAGGCTCAACTTATAGAAACATATATAATATACGGTTAAAACTCGTCCAACTATGATATAAATCTAAAAACTGTGATCCCGCGTACCCTCGACATTTATGGATTCGCTTTGGCTGAATACTTTCACTCTCGATAGCAGGTAAGGCAGCAAAAAGATAGCATCAATAAACTTGAGATATCTATAACAAAGAAAAAAAATGTATCAGTAAATGACAGTAATTGGCAAAACTGTGTAAAAAAGTTATATATTAGATAGAGTAGTACCAACCTTTCACGAATAAGCATATCAAGAGTATAAGTAAAAGCAATACACCATGATTGCATATAGTTGTAACAACCCTAAATTTTCATCAATGGAATATAATAACCCGTATTTTTCATCAATGTAATATCCATCTATTAAATTAGATACACTGTAATATCCATCTATTAAATTAGATGCACTATAATATCCATATATTATATACCACCTTTTTACAGGGAAATTTTTGCTTTATCTCATTATGCAACGTAACTTGCAACTTTAAAGTAAACGAGCTCATGCAACCTCTACCAATGCCATCTATATCAATGTTCATATCATGTAAACATACTAATATGTCAAGTCTATATATTAATATCATTTTTACCAAGTAAATTATCCATTTAACGTACCATTTACAACGTTACATCAAAACAAGCATTATACGTTAACGTTTATTACAAAAACCCAAATTTCATGTCAAAGCAAATGTACAAGCCTTCAAGCATGTGTACAAGTGATCAATTTATAATATTTAAATCACATTTTCCCTCCTAAATCAAAGTACAACTCATTTGAGCTCAATGTACAAGCCAATAAAGCATAAATTCAAACTAACTCATTTCCCTCCAAAATCTTAAGGATTTCGTACCACCTCTTTACTACTAATTACAAGCACTTAATACACCATATTTAAACACTTTTCCCTTTCTAATCTCAGCTCCTACACTAACCCTAAAACCTAAACCCTAAACCCGAAAACCCTAGCAAACCCGTTACACCCTTAAACTAGTTTATAATTTTTAGAATTCTGATCCGTTGATAAAACATAGGATCTGGGAAAAATCAATAGGGTTTGGGTATTAAATAAAAATACTAGGTTGTAGCCCTATGTCTTGTGATTATTTTGCCGGTTGACTCAACCGATCGATTCGAATGAATAGTTATGTCGAAAATGGCGAAAATACTCAATATTCTACACACCTATAGTAAATGGGGCGGTTATCACTAAATTTTTGTATAGTATCCCCTACATATGTAACACTAAGAGTGTAGAGGCTCAAATATCTAGCCAAGCACACTGGTTTGAGCTCATCGGAGTTACGGTTAGCAATTGGCAACCAAAATACAAGCGACTATGTTGGCTACAAAAACAGCATGTATAAACTAAATAAACACCTCAAGCTCCTCCATGACTCATCCAACCACCTTACATCACCATGACCTCGACCACCACATACCATCACTACCCAGCACCTTATTAACATCCTTCACCTCCATCACCACCTTGTCACCCAACTTGGCCACCAAGTCTCTAAAACCCCTAGTCATCACCCTAGCTCCCTCCATAGCCTTCCACCATTCAATCCTACTATCCTAGCTTGTAATGCTCATCATCATAGCTGCCATGAATCACCTAAGATAGCTAGGACACTAAGAAAAACCCCAAACTTGGGCATTAAGGCTTTTTGAGCCATATATAAGCCGAATCGAAGCAACCCTTTCAATCACACCTCAAACTCAAACATACACACTCAAATGGAGTTCTAGCCATTCTCTAGAAGTAGTAAAAGATTAATTGAAGTCCCTAAGATCAGAATAGAAGCCAAGAATCAAGAGAAAGACGCCATTGAAGTCATTTCTAGGCGTACGAACCCAAAAACCCTCATTCGACCCATTTTAGTTCAAGTAAGCTCAAAATCTTGTTCAATAAGCTCATAATCTATTTTAGAATGTTCATAATACTATTAAGATCATATATAAACTCTTGTTTGAAGCCTTGAATCCTCAAACCCATGTGTTTTTTATTAAAACCCTAAAAACGACCTGTTTTGATTTTCTAAATAACGAATCCTTTTTCTAAACTTTTGTTACATTAGAACATCTTATTTTTGCTTATTATAATAAGCTATAACCTGAAAATATCATTTGGAACCCTAAGCGTGGCTTTTTGGACTTGATTTGTAAATGTTTTCATGCATAGGGGTATATATCATAATTTTCTGAAATTTATAACTAGAGGGGCTGAAAATGTCATTATTCTAAAGTTATAACTATAAAGTGACTTATTTTTCCAAGTTCTAAGTTAATGGATTAAAAAATAATTTATATAAACTTAATATATAAAGACTAAACTTGTGAAAGTTTATAAAATCGAAGTAATATTCCATTTTTGGCAAAACATAATATATAAAATATAATATTTTTATATAAATTATAAAAATATATATTAATATTATAAGGCTCGATTTTATTAAAACCCGACACATTTATCTTTATTAATCCAATCGATCAGACTCATAAGATAAATAGTACAACTCAGTTTTTATGGAAAATAAAAATACTAGTGATTATTGGGAAAGAACATAAAAATGGATGGGGAAAAAAAAAAAAAAAAGGAAAAAATGGGGTTATAAAAAGTATTTGTGTGTTATTTATATAATTTGTGATAAAATTAAGTTTATATGAGTGGGCCTATCAGGGCCACCAGAGCGTGTGCCCCCACCCACTTCCCCCATCCAACACACAAACCCGTACCAAACACCACATCCACCCAATAGCCTCCCCTACGCCCCACAACATGACTCCTGAACCATCCTGTGCCAAACCTGAGATATGATCCTATAGAGTAATTGTTTAGGACCAAGTTAGAGGTATACCGATATAAAGTTGATTATGATAGCCCGAACAATGATACAATATTTCCATAAATTAATAAATCAAAGTAAGATGTATGTTAAACTTTATAAAGTTTTGAAAACATAAACAATCACACTAAGACTTGACATATTACCCTCAGGTTACGTGACGAGGCCGTTACTTTCATTTCATATACTTTTGCCATCAATCAGATTTCCCCTGTTAAGGTGAGTTCATAGCCTCGCATTTTAAATCTTTTGAATACTTTATAAACCCGCGAGGGGGATACATGCTTAAACCATGAATGCAAGTGTTTTTCCAACTGTATGCTATCCAGATATATTATTGCCTAAGTACCTTCCACTGCCAATATTTCTTAATCATGAACCATTAGTCACTTGCGAGTGAACGCGAATATTGTGGATAGATCTATCGGGGTGTGACGACTCCCGTTGGTGTGCCTATACTTTTGGTACCAATAGCACTATATTTGACTTAATGGGTAACCTTGGCAAGTTACCTTTCCACGGGGACATTTGTTCCTCAACCAATGTCACTACGGTGATTTCCATGTTAACGTATTGATGTCATGAGCTTAGGGCAATAACACTATTTTCCATAATAATTGTACTCATTGCAATTATTACACTTATGGGTGTATAACAACGTAACCCACTGTTATGATAACTTGTATTCAAACTATTTTCCATAATGATTGTACTCATTGCAATTATTACAAACTATGGGTGTATAACAACGTAACCCACTATTGAACTTGTACTCAACTATTATAACTGAAAACCTATGAATCTCACTCAACCTTTGTGTTGACCCTTTTAGCATGTTTATCTCAGGTAATTGAGCAACTTATGGCACGGAGTGGCACAGACTTGAAGATGGCTAAACTTGTTATCATTCAAACTTTATGTTTCTAGATTTTGGGACCTCCTTTGTAAAACTCTGATATGATATTGAATGATAACTAAATTTTCCAAAACGTCTCTTTATGAGTCATTTTCTATGATTATGTCTGTTGATCCATGAAGTAATACCCTAGATTAGCTTCCGCTGCTATATGTCAAAAATAGGGGTGTTACAATAGTGCTCCATGTGGGGTGATACAAGCTTAGGACAAACTGAGCCAAGCCTGCCCAGGGTGATGGCACTATTTTCGATGAGTAACTTATTCATGTTGAAGGATCGGGACTAAGCATGAAATTATTGTCATCACCACTGGAGATATATCTTGGTTTACCATTATTACCAATTCCCCAATGGCCCAGCAAGCATTATTTGCAACAGAGATGGTTTCCTTCAGCTTAGGTGTATTCAGCTGCTTAGCAGCAACATCGAGAAACTCCGGTAAGCACGGATGCAAATGAATTGGACAAACCCTTGAAAGGACTTCAAGCAATGCAAATGTACTTTGACGGATGTCAGCACCATCATCCATGCAACATAGCAGAAGGAGATCCCTTAAATTACTTTGTGAGACCAGAGATTCTATTCCACAACCAAGACCTTCGGTGAGTCCCGAGAGAAGATCCAACGAACAAATAACAAATTATTTGTCAAACTAAACCCAGCCAAAACTGGATCCACCTTGGCAAGCACTTGGATCTGAATAATGTCGAGGTATCTCTGAAAAACAGATTGAGAAAATTAGGAGAAGCCACTACCCAATGACTACACTACGGATGTAAAGCACTCCAAAAGTGGTAAATGGTCTTTGTCAGAGTTTGAAAGTTGCTACCACTTCGCAATTAGTGGGGTCATCAAGATTTCAAGGTATTTAGGCTGATTCAACTCCCCTCCAACAGCATCTGCCAGAGTACCAATTGCGTCATAAACAATTCTGAGATTTTGCCTCTGGTATTTCCTAAACGCGCACATTAGATACTGTAAAATGATCTCCAATCGTGGTGCCAACTCAACAGCGGCTTCCTCTTTAAGAGTTGTAAAAGCTGAGCAAGCAGCCTCCTGCACACGGTTATTATTATCCAAAATTCTCATTAAAAGACATGTGAGAACTTTTTCAAACTGTTCATGCCCATCCGAATGACCGATTCCCTAAAAAATAAACTTGCTAAAACGTAAAAGTGTCCAGCAAGAAATGCTTTGTATTGTCCATATTAATTACTATAATAACATAAATGTATGTATACTTGGAGGTCCTAAACTCGTTAATTATCTAAATTATTAGCTGAACTTTGTGTCCTTTTTCATTGGTATGACATATTCAAACAGTGGCGAAAACTACTGGTATGAACCATACTCTTTGGGTGGAGAATTTAATCGCTTAGTTGCTGGTTTTCTTGAAATGTTTGAAGAAGGTTACGATAAAATGGTATTCTGTCTCTCTTTTTTTCTTAAACACAAACACATGAAATGATAATTTAAACACGAAGGAATAAGTAAGTTGATTCAATCATACTAACACTCCCTAAGTTAAACAATCCTAAAGTTCATGGAAGTTCCCTCTAGTAATATCAAAAAGCTTTTGGGAATTTGAGTTGTAACAATTTCCTCGATTGCTTCGCAATACAACTCCATTCCTAGGACATAAATATCCAAACACGAATGAGATTCAAATCCCACATTATCTTTATAGAGCCTTACAAACTGAACAATCAAGTTCCCTACACAAGTTGTAACTTTATCCACATGATCCAACATGATCTTTTTACAGTGCGATATGGTTGACGTGTGAGATTGTCGCAACCCCCTATATCTATATATCTTTAAAATTTTCTTGTTATAGTTTATATCAAACTAAGGGTTAATATTTTTAAAGAATATGATCTTTTAGTCTATGTCCTACCAAAGTACCATCATTCCTTACCACTCAAACTAAGGTTAACTTACTAAGGTAATAACTAACCTCGGTTAATTCCATCGGTGTTAGGAGAGAGTATTGGAGCCAAATAGTAATTCCTTACATCAAAATGTTGCTACAATAAAACATATATAAGCTTTAGATAGGGCTGGAATGGCATATATTTTGCATTGGTTTAGCTCATGTACTATCGTTAGTGTTCACACAACTCACTGACTTTATATACAAAAAATCCAATGACCAACTATTCTTTTATAGGGTGTTTGGAATTGGATTTTACTGTTTATTAAGGGGGTGTTTAGATCATTATACTTTAGATTTGTTTGTTGCTACAGTTAAGGTGTGTTTGGACTTGTACCTTAATCATATTCACTTACTAACTCAACACAACCTAATTGCATAACTTATATCTACCTCAAGTCCTGAAGCCGATCACACTCAGGAATGGGTCTAACCATAGTCCATACATCAGAAAAATTGTCTCATGGTCTGTGCTGCTGTTTGTTTGACATGAGAAGCTTTTCCTAGGTTATGAAGACAAGCAATCTGAAGAGTTCACGCTGTGGTATCCTAATCCGAATATACATTAGTTTTGCAGTTACCTATCCTACACTTCTGTAATAGTCTGATCCTAATGTACCTCATTCATAAATCTATAGTTGCCTAACCCAAACACACCCTATCATTATTTCTATAGTAGCCTAATCCAAACACCCTAGATGGATAATCATTTATATATTTAGGATTCGGTTTCAAACCATCAAAGATCACCATATTGATCACAATAACTGGTTTATTGTCAAAAATTTAAAAAGGCTGTCCTTTTATATTCATATAAAAGGAGATCAGACTTGCTTCTCGTCTATGATGTTTACTTAGAACTCAAGTATTAATATTTGCAAATGTGGTTATTTCCTATACTCGTTATTTAATTTAACAATAATGAAATGTTAAGAAAATCTCAAGCTAGTATGAGGTATAACATAAAATATTCCAATTTAATTAATGAAAAAAAATAAATGTATTCGAACATAGCATACCTCCTGATACCCAACTGTTAGAAGTGATGTTGGAAAGTTAGAGCCTTCAGCTTATCAATAGGGGCTTAAGCAACAGTGGTTTTGATCAGTTTCTTAGCATCAGTTCCACATGAACATCTATTATGACATGGATTAGTGAACATGAGAACCTTGATAACATGATCAATTTTTGAACAGGTTGCAGAAATGGAAGTATTCTAATGCTGACTGTATGCTCCATCTTTACATTTATATCTTTGATATATGAAGTATTAATTTACAAAATTTAGATTCATGTACCGAATGGTGAATTGTATAGTTATATATTATCAATACAAATATATATAAAAACATAAACAAAAGTGAACACTACCGATAAATAAGAGTAAATGGTAACCTGAGTCGTAAAAGTGAACAAAAGTGGCGATTTTGCAACAATGCTTGGCTGCAAAGAAGATATAGAGAATCATAATCAAAATGAATAGAAACCACATACAAGTGTTAACTTAATGAGCCTTTTATATCATAGTAACAACCTGGATTTCCAATGTTGATTGGCCCTGTATTGCTTCCCTCTATAAGTTGAATAAGACCATCAACCTAATAGCATGAAAAGAATGCAAGACACAAAAACACCATAATATGTAGTTGGAAACATGCCCACAAGAACCAAGACCATTAAAAAACGGTTATAATGCTAGAAATACCAATGTCAACAATGATGTTAAAGTTATAGCTTACCATATCAGAGACGTAACAGTAGCTTCTAGTCTGAGTTCCAGGTGATTGAACAGTAATAGCTGATTTGTTAAACATTTGGTAAACTGGATGAAGTGGGTGATTATAAAAGCTGGAACGGTAAGTATAACATGTTACCAGATTGCTTAAGCTATGAAATTTGCTGACAACACGGCCATCGTCAATGTTTATTCTTGGTCCATATGTATCGGATATCCTAGCAATGTGTATTTCTGTTACAATAACCCGAATTAAAGTC
>BQNB010119921.1:0-16453 GCA_026074375.1 Tanacetum coccineum
CATTACTTTTTGTAATTGAGCTAATTATATATCTAAACACATGTGTCATGTATGCTATTTGTATGTTACTAGTTTTCGGATTATGCGTAATAGGAATTAAGCTAGATTTCTTGCGTTAAGATGCAAAATTATTTTTGCATTGCATATAGGCATAGATCACTATATTTACATGTGTTACATAAACATCTTATAGATTATTTTGAGTGTAGTAACCCACTTAGGAATGAGAGTTTAATAGTTTGTCAAATGTGTGGAAAAATAATGTCCTAAGATCATATGTTAAAACCCATCATGAAATATTTCCAACACATTATCTTTCTTCCAACAAAATGTCTAAATATTTTCATCATCTTGCGTTGTTTGACCTCGGGTTGGTTAAATAAAATAAAAGATTATATTAATACATTAGTAATTAAGTAAAAGAAAAAATATTTTTTTAAACTTTGCTTGTGCTTGCATTGTTCTAACACACACACACATAATTATATTCTTTTTATAAACATATAGTGTTTTACAAAAGATGTGCGTAGTATTAAAATGGTTTGAAAAATCATTCATATACTAATAAAATATTAAAAACTATGCATACTATGCATAATAACAAATAGTTTTTCGCACATGTAAAATATATGACAATCTTGAAGTAAGAAATTAACTTGTCATTATTCATCAACCTCACACTTACAACTAGTCTTAGGATTAGTGGAACACACTATGAAAATCTTTATTTGTCTTCTTTTAAAAGAGTGTTCGTGAGGGTCAAGAAAGATTTTGAATATATATCAACTCATTATTCAGACTATGATTAATGTTATTATCGAATCTAATTAACAAGTTTTTGAGTATCCACAAGAAATCGAATTCTTATTTGTCTAGATTTAAGATTATATCAAAATATAACAAGAGATATTATCTTAAACCTACATACTCAATCACACTCGATTGATATGAAAATAACGACATCCCTTTCCAAGACGATAAGAATATGCATCGGATCATAACTCACACTTGTGTAGATGATGTCATATTGAGTCTACTTGTTCAATAGTTGTGTTCCAAATATTTGACTAATATAGGTATAAAATACACAATGAAGTAGGATTGACAACTTGAATGTTTCATCCAAAATATTCAAGTTATTTATCTTGCAATGCAATTGATAAAGTCGTCGTCTTTGAAAATCCAAACATGAGCAAATCCACAACATATGTAACTTTGCTCAAACAATTCAAAAGCACAAATCAAAACTTAAATTCTCTTATCATCAAAACTTTCTCTTACTTTACTACATAAGCATAAAATTTCTTCTTCACCAAATGAGAACCCTTTAACCATCTAAGGTTAGGATTAGGAAGAATTGAACATATTCCACAAACCATTTTTGTGCTTTTTTTCAATAGGTGATCGTAAGAGGATTTTGAATATGAAGATGATTATTATTCAAACGATAATCAATCTCATCATTCAATCTAATTACAAAATTAGAATATGAACATGAAATCGAGACTAGGATTTATCTAGATCACAGAAATATCAATCAAATGACCATAGATATTTTTCCGAGTCTACATGTTTAACCATCCTTGGTTATTACATGAAATCACGAAGTCGATTGCAAGACAACAAGATTAGTCATCAAATTGCAATTCACACTTGCAATGAAGATGTTTCATTGAGTCTAAAGTGTTCAAATGTTGTGTTATTAGCTATGGTCAAATTATACATGCTAAACTTAACACACTCTAAGTAGGATTGACGACTTATAAATTTCCATCGGGAAACTCATAAGTACTCCAACTTGATAAGCAAGCCTTGGATGTCATTTCCGAAAACTCAAACCAAGAACCCTTATAACTTATATTAGCTTCTCCTAATAATCTAATTTCAACACCATCTCCTAAATAGTGGGAAAATAATCCTTGCCCAAATTTGGCACCTCCACGGATCGATGGATCCTTCGTCTTAGATTCATCTTCGGTTTAGGTAAATCTGCCCTATGGCATTAGAATTAAACATCTTCCCTTTGTCAATCACTTGTTTTAAAAGTCCAACATACATGTAACTAAACTTTAGTTAATCATCATTATTTCTATAAAGAAATATTCACAAGATCTATTGAGGTAAATAACCTTAATTGGATTTCTTTCATAAAAGACATGCAAAGGTGCATTCTTTGAACACTCTCATTATAGAGTATTACACTTTGTCACTCTTAAGCATACTCCTAGGTCCTAGGTGACTCATTCTCTTTTACACCTACAACAACTTGCTTGCTCTTTCATTCAACCTTAGGATTCCACACATCTTGATTAGGATTATGTGAACCGGAATTAAAGCATGTTAGTTGAGTCATATTAGGCCCTGAGTGATAAGACAATATAAATCGTATCTTTGCTACACTTCATTAGGCAAATATAGGAATTCCATTTTGTCTAACATAAGAATGACTACTGGAGAATCTATTGCACTAGAAATTCAATTTGACCTAACGGTTGAATTGCTTCCAAGAGTGAAGTTGGGTTCATGGTATAACCCGTAAAAATGGTCGTGTTTAGCCTGAATTGAGCACCACTAGTGATAGTCTCATATTCATTCTCTAATTTGATTAAATGGCTCTTTTTAAATATGCCTAATGA
Organism: Tanacetum coccineum; assembly: GCA_026074375.1. Taxonomy (NCBI): domain Eukaryota; kingdom Viridiplantae; phylum Streptophyta; class Magnoliopsida; order Asterales; family Asteraceae; genus Tanacetum; species Tanacetum coccineum. The sequence continues at coordinate 2,637 of BQNB010119921.1, forward strand.
TAGTCTACATCGATAGACTTTGTATTTCATTAGGAGTGCACACTAAGCAAGTAGAAATTAGGTTTCTCCTTGGTCAATCTAGACATAATGCACCTCACATATGTGCTTTGAAGTTTCATGATGATAACTTGCTCCCCATGTAATGCAATTATATGCCTTCATGTTTATCTTGATGCTCAATAATTGTTTACTTAGCTATTGAATGCATGTCTATTAAAAAGGCGTTTGCCTTTTTCTAGCAATTTAGATAAAATATCTCTTAGTTTATCTAAATGACACATGCTCCTAAATGCTAAATGCTAACATGTTTTACATGATGCTTACATTTAAAATTATCATGTTTTGTTTGCGTCATCTTACATGACTTACATGTTAATTATGCACATACACTATGTTTGGTTGATGTATGACAAATAAGGTTTAGATGTCATGCAGTCTTACATATTAATCTTGTTGATTATTGTGTTGATGCATGCTTAGATAAACTTTGATGCTTATATCTATATGTCTTATACATCTATGTATATATTTTCTCACACTAGAATATCTTTCTTCGCGTCTGAGTCACTAATCTAAATTTTCAAAAGAGTCGCAAAATGGTCTTAAATCTCTTAGATTCTTCACTCAGACACTCCTTTGATCATCGTCTTGCTTTCTTCTAAATTATCTACTCTTTTGTCAAATCTAACGCTCCTCCAAGTAGGTTTGACAACTTAAATATTTCATCCGAAATATTCAAACTTGCGATTGCAAACCTTAAAGGTCATATCCAAAAATCCCTATTCAAGCCTTTTAACAACATTAGTTAAAACGCTCTGTATTTCTCTTCGACGAAAACATTCTTTCTCTTCGACGAAAACGTTCTCTTTCTCCGATGAAACATTCTTTCTCTTTGACGAAAACACTCTTTGTCTTTCGATCACACCTCTTTCTTCTCACTTAACCACACCTCTTCAACCATAGATATGGCTAATCTCTTTTCTCCACTATTTTCGCTACCACCTTTAAGACAACCGTATACATCGTGTGACTGTTCTATGAACATTCGCAATGCTCGAGAAGAGCTACATAACTTTGTGAGTGTAGTTCATTGTACGTTAACCACCATCCGTCTTGACATTGTCAAGCTCATCGCCTCCATCTTTGTTTATTTTCTTCTCTATTATTATTATTATTATTATTATTATTATTATTATTATTATTATTTTTGCGTACGAAACATACCGATGATACGTCACCATTTCCTTCGGGACTATGTTAAAAATGAAACATATCCATTCGAAAAGGTTGCGTCTGAAGATAACAATGTCGACACTCTTTACCGCGAATCGTTAAATTTTATTCGTCTAGGTTTAGGAATGATGGAACACATTCCGTAAATCGATCTCTTCTTTTCTTCTAAGTCTCGATTCTAGTCTATGTTCCATTCAGTGTCGTGACAACCTAATCACTTCATCCGAAGTATTTTAAGGATTTTTAATTAGCGAAATGCAAATTAAAATGTCACTCCGTTTGAAAATTTTCTTCAACAACATCTCTGCTGGTGGCGGTCCCCATAAACCAGGCGCCCCCCTGATCAAAACAGGCGGCCCCCATATATATATGGGACCGTCGACATCAGGCTTGAGATATCTGTCATTTCTTTTCAAATCATTAAACGAACACCCCCTCTCTCTTCTGCTACAAGCTGACGTCTACTTTACACCCAAATCTATGCCCAACATCTCTTTAAAGATTATAGGTCCATTCCCTCGTTATCCTCAATTTCCTATATGCCTGTTGCTTATGTTGTCAAGAGAATTTCATAATGAAATGTATCTTATTCTCCAACACATTCCGTACAATCGATATACCTACAATCAATAATTACACAATAAATTCCCTCACATATAAATCTTGCTCCTCACATCTCGTAAACATCTTTTCTCACCTTAAATGGTCTTTTCACTTCTGAGCGGTTTCTCTCTTTCTTAATAGTCTTCCCTTACTTCCTAATATTTCTTTTTTACTTCCGACGTTTTTCTTCTCACTTTCTAAAGTGTTCCTTTCACTTTGTAATAAGTATTATCTTCTCTAACGTTTCCTCTCACATCTAAACATTTCTTCTCTTTTAATAGCCTTGTTACTATTAAAATTCCTCATATATCTCTCCTAACTTAATTATTTCATCCGAAATATTAAGTAATTAGCTAAATGAAAATCGTCACTCCTCATGCTAAAATCTATGCATTTTATTTCCAGAAAACAAAGAACACAAAAAGAAGATATTCAATCTCAAGTATTATTGAGTACACCACATTGTTGAGTCTGAAACACCCCAAATTGGTCGCAGCGGAATAAGTCCAGGGGCGAGTGTTACTCAACGATCAAGTAACACAAGATATATATATAACGACCAAAACAGTCCATTTAAAACGATACATTGGATTGACAAAGCAATTGTTACATAATGCTCCGAAGCTTCACATTTTCACCTTGTTCAAAAATACAAGATTTCTAGCCCCATAACAGATATACAAAATGTAATGCGACAAACCTTTAAATTAGCATGATACCAAATCAAAAACCACCAATGTATCCCTTGCACCTCGTGCTTATTGACCTCCTGAAAAACATTGCTTTAAAACGTCAACAATAATGTTGGTGAATTCATAGGTTTATATATGTATAAATCCAGACCGCAAGATTTCCCCGTGATAAATATCACAAAATGCCATTACATTTCCCTAAGCTTATGACACTGAAGCTAGAAATATATGAATACAATATAAATATTGCCTACATTGCCCATGATGATGTTCAACCCGAAACATCCCATATTCGACATGCTATAACGTTCGTTCCTGGTGATAGCTAATCACCCGAACGGGGAGGTCAATCCCAAATAGATCTATTTACAACACTCGCGCTTCCAATCCAGAAATTAACAGTTAATGATACCGGGCATATTGGGTTCAAGCTACTTAGGCAAAACGTAATCAATATATAAAATGTCCACTTGCGTCCAATTATAAAACAAAGCATGTTTCTCACCTCAAAACATGTAAATCAATATAACTGTAAAAACGTGGGGCTATGAACTCACCTCGAGTGGGTGAATCGATATTATAAATCACAACTGAAAATGCGTCACAAATACGCCGAATGCAACCTAAATAAATTATTAGGGTCCGATATAAGTTCTAATCACTTTGAGTTACTACTACCATATACAATTCTATAAAGTTCAATCACCATCTAATCGTTTTAGTGAAATCGTGTTAATAAAGTTAAAACTTTTATAAATAGTTTGATAGTAAAAACGACGCAATTTCTTCGTTTTAAGCCCGTTTCTTACGTTTTTTATGTCCACGCTTTCGTATTAAGATGATGTATCAAAATATGACATTTTTGTAATTCATGTCATCTGGTGAACAGTACTTTTCAGATCTGGTTCACATCATTTTATAAAATTATTTTATAGTTTTAGTGGTGATGTAAAAACCCGTAAACGTCGTATCTATTCGTTTATATAAGCTCCATTATTAGCGATTCTTCGAGCAGTATTTGTTTATTAAAATTTATATCTATATTAATGTGTTCCAAAATTGTATAAATCCTGATATGAACAGTTAAATTTATAAAATAGTTTTTATAAAAGTATTAATTATCGTAAACTCGCGAAATTCATAACTTCTTCGTTATTGATTGAAAAATTACAATTCTTATTGTTTTGAAATCCTAAAAATATGTGTGATCTGTGAAAAATACTAAAATTTCAATATCAAAAGTATTTGATAACTTTGTTATTTTATAAGAATTTCCTTTTATAAACCCGTTTTTAATTATAATATTAACGTAAAACGTATATTTGCCGTATGCTTTTTCGGTTATTAATCTATTTTTTCCGATTTTGAGGGATTATAATAATATAAAATTTTTTATTTTTATATACTTTTTTTAGTTTCTTACCTTTTTTGGATATTTATAGTTGTAGAAACTAGTTTTTCAGGCCTGCATTCATTTTAGGATTTAGTCATTCATAATGGTCAATTGCATCAGCATCAAAAACAGCCAAATAGCCTTTTTCAAACTTAATTATCAGAGGTTTAAAATGGTTATTAGGTCTTGATTTTCAATTTACAAGTAGTTTTTAGGTCATTAATCATCTATTTCAAATTGTTTTTTAAAATTAAGCTCAATTGGTCATCTGTTTTTAGCTGTCAAAACAATCTTTTGTCTTTTCAAAATCATAAGTTCACTCAGCTCCTACTGAGTGAATAAGCTGTTTTCTATAAGTTTTTTTTAGATCATTTGATTTTCAAACTGTGTTTTAAAAGATGTTTCATGTAGCTTTTTGGCCAAGGTTTAAGAGGATATAGAGCTTATTGCCATAAGGTTCCATTTGCTTAGTTAAAATTAAGCTCTAAGTTAGCTGTTTGCTTGTTTAGTAGCCAGTTTTGTGCATATGAGCTTAAATGATTGTTCCAGCTTATTGTCTGTTCTTTTTGCTTAATTTCTTGCTCAGACTTGCTTATTAGAGTAGCTTTAGGATAGTAGTAGCTTATTCTACTTAGGCTTAAGTTTAATTTTAGCTTATTTTGTTTCCTAGTTTTGAAAAAGCCAAATTTCCCTCTAAGTGTTTTCTGTCAAGCTTTAAAAGCTCTTTTCCAGCTTATTTTTAAGTTTCAAAAAGTTTGTTTTCACAAAAGTTGCTTATTTTTAAGTGTTTTAAAAAGTTATTAAAAAAATGGCAAAAACAAAAACATTTGGGATAGTGGGAAGCCCCGGGTGAGCAAGGCTCGAACCCGGGACCTCTACCACCATCAACCAAACGTTTTACACACACCACTCATTACCATTGTGCTACAATAGCTCATCCGTTAGAGTTTGCATTTAGTTAATACTTATACACATTTTGAGCTCTTTTGTATAATAAGCTGTTTTGGCTTATTTCACAGCTTAATCGATAAGCTGTTTTCACGAGCTTATTTTTCCTAGATTCCTCACCGTTCAAGCTACTTTTCATAATTTTTTCAGTTTTTTTATAAATAGTTTAGTATTTTTAAACATTTAATTTCATTAAAATCGTTTTTAATTCATAAAAAATATAAAAAAGTAAAAACAAAATAATTTTCTTTTTTATAAAATTTTCTTTTATCATAATCTAGCTTAGGTTTGAAATTTACTTCCGTAGGGTTAATATTTTCAAAGTTAAATTTTTAAATAACGGGATTCGATCCCCGTTCTCGTTTTCTTCGTTTTTAGCTCAAATTAATCTCGGTTTAGAAATTCCTTATCCTTTTACTTTTAAATAGTCATTTAGGATTAGAAAAAGTTTAGAAAAGCATTTAGGGTTTAATTTTAGTGTTTTTGCTTATTTGTCGTGTTTTATTTTATTTCCCGTTATCATTATTTTTCGTAGTTAGATTTAATTGTGCCTTTATTTGCTCACTATTAGGATTTTAGAAAACAAATCATCTTCGAACCAATTCAAATCATTGTCCAAATAACAAGCGAGGTCTCAATTTCATAAGTCTTTGGGAAAACAACCCGGTAATCACTTACCGGTTTCTTACGTAGAATATTTTCATGTGATTTTTCTTACTACGTTTGTCCTGAAGGGTAGTTTTGGAATTTCATTATCGTTATATTATTATACGTATTAAAACTACACACACCAAGTTTTTGGTGCCGCCACCGGGGATTTGTGATTATGATTCCTGCGTTTGCAGTTTGTCGATCGTGATTTGGAGAACCTTTCGTCTTCGAAAGTTACGCTTTTGAGAAAATCAAAAATACAAAAAAATTTAAAATATAAAAAGTAAAAAAAATATTTTTCTTTTCCTTTTTAGTATAAGTAGAAGATTAATAAATAAGAAAAATACAAAAATATTTGCTCTTCCGGATTTTTTGATTTTTCTTGTGAATTCATTAATATAAGAAATAAAATTTTTAACCAAGTTGGTAAAAGAACACCAACAAATAATACTTTCAATTGAAGTATTATCCATCAATAAGTTCCCGAACCTAAGATTAAAAAAATTACCGTCTTGTGTCACTTACGAAAAAGGCGCACCTCTTTTGTAAAATTTATTTTACTTAAGAGAGTTACCCTAAGTTTGTTGATTATTCGGTAAACAAAAATATTTTCTTTTTTCTTTTCTTTTATCATTTTTGTTTGTTTAGTGCATGCGCACTAGAAATTCTAATTTTCCAAATAATTCAAACGTAACCATTCCGAGACGTCGAAATAAAGGACGTGCTCCAAACGTAGTCGAACCCGAGCTTCGTACTATCGTTGCACCAATGGCGGAACGAACAATGGAAGAGCTACTCCGAGCACCCACGGAAGGGTACGGAGAAGCTATCGTTTTACCGGAAATTAATGCGGATCATTTTGAGATTAAAACGAATTTGTTACAGCGAACCCGTTTCACGGTTTAGAGAACGAAAATCCTCATGCTCATATTAATAGTTTCAAAAGGATTACCTCGACTCTACGATTTAGGAATGTGCCAAACGATGTGATTATCTCGTTACCAAATTCGTGAATCAATTTTTCCCTCCCTAAAAAACAACTCACTTAAAGAATAAAATCTCTCGATTTACACAAAAATTCAATGAGTCTTTTAGCGAAGCGTGGGAACGATTTAAGGAAATGCTTAGAGCTTGTCCCCACCATGGATTTACGGAACGGTTTAAACGACAACGATCAAGACTCCTTAAATGTCGCGGCGGGTGGAAATCTTTTGAGTAAGACGACTAGAGAGGCTTTGAATATAATTGAAAACAAATCAAAAGTGTGTTATTCATGAAACAAACCAAATGCTTCTAAGATGAATACGACTTCTAGGGAAAGTGTTAGTAAGACGGATGAGAGAATTGATAAGCTTGCGGATTAACTTTCGACCTTAGTCGAGATTGTTTCTACAAAAGTTATCACTCCCGCTCTGGTTAAAGCAGTTGAGGAAACTTGTGTTACTTGTGGTGGTGCCCATTCTTGGTACAATTGTCCTAATACCGATAACAATCAAGCTAGTGTTTGTGCGGCAACGGGTTCTTACAATCAAGTTAACCCTCCGATGGTGGTTAACGTACGATGAACTACACTCACAGAGTTATGTAGCTCTTCTCGAGCATTGCGAATGTTCATAGAACAATCACACGATGAGGTATACGGTTGTCTTAAAGGTGGTAGCGGAAATAGTGGAGAAAAGAGATTAGCCATCTCTATGGTTGAAGAGGCGTGGTTAAGTGAGAAGAAAGAGGTGTGATCGAAAGACAAAGAGTGTTTTCGTCGAAGAGAAAGAATGTTTCATCGGAGATAGAGAATGTTTTCGTCGAAGAGAAAGAATGTTTCGTCAAAGAGAAAGAATGTTTTTGTCGAAGAGAAAGAATGTTTTCGTCGAAGAGAAATGAAGAGCGTTTTAACTAATGTTGTTAAAAGGCTTGAATAGGGATTTTCGGATATGACCTTTAACGTTTGCAATCGCAAGTTTGAATATTTCGGATGAAATATTTAAGTTGTCAAACCTACTTGGAGGAGCGTTAGATTTATATCTAAGCTTTACTTGACAAAAGAGTAGATTAATTTCGTAAAAAGCAAGACGATGATCAAAGGAGTGTGTGAGTGAAGACTCTAAGAGATTTAAGACCATTTTGCGACTCTTTTGAAAATTTAGATTAGTGACTCGGACGCGAAGAAAGATATTCTAGTGTGAGAAAATATATACATAGATGTATAAGACATATAGATATAAGCATGCAAGTTTATCTAAGCATGCATCAACACAATAATCAACAAGATTAATGTGTAAGACTGTATGACATCTAAACCTTATTTGTCATACATCAACCTAACATAGTGTAGGTGCACAATTAACATGTAAGTCATGTAAGATGACGCAAACAAAACATGATAATTTTAAATGTAAGCATCATGTAAAACATGTTAGCATTTAGTATTTAGAACGCATGTGTCATTTAGATAAACTAAGAGATATTTTATCTAAATTGCTAGAAAAAGGCAAACGCCTTTTTAATAGACATGCATTCAATAGCTAAGTAAACAATTATTGAGCATCAAGATAAACATGAAGGCATATAATTGCATTACATGGGGAGCAAGTTATCATCATGAAACTTTAAAGCACATATGTGACTTGCATTATGTCTAGATTGACCAAGGAGAAACCTAATTTCTACTTGCTTAGTTGGCACTCCTAATGAAATACAAAGTCTATCGATGCAGACTATCATTAGGCATATTTAAAAAGAGCCATTTAATCAAATTAGAGAATGAATATGAGACTAATCACTGTAGTGATTCAATCAGGCTTAAGCATGACCATTTTTACGGGTTATACCATGAACCCAACTTCACTCTTGGAAGCAATTCAACCGTTAGGTCAAATTGAATTTCTAGTGCAATAGATTCTCCAGTAGTCATTCTTATGTTAGACAAAATGGAATTCCTATATTTGCCTAATGAAGTGTAGCAAAGATACGATTTATATTGTCTTATCACTCAGGGCCTAATATGACTCAACTAACATGCTTTAATTCCGGTTCACATAATCCTAATCAAGATGTGTGGAATCCTAAGGTTGAATGAAAGAGCAAGCAAGTTGTTGTAGGTGTAAAAGAGAATGAGTCACCTAGGACCTAGGAGTATGCTTAAGAGTGACAAAGTGTAATACTCTATAATGAGAGTGTTCAAAGAATGCACCTTTGCATGTCTTTTATGAAAGAAATCCAATTAAGGTTATTTACCTCAATAGATCTTGTGAATATTTCTTTATAGAAATAATGATGATTAACTAAAGTTTAGTTACATGTATGTTGGACTTTTAAAACAAGTGATTGACAAAGGGAAGATGTTTAATTCTAATGCCATAGGGCAGATTTACCTAAACCGAAGATGAATCTAAGACGAAGGATCCATCGATCCGTGGAGGTGCCAAATTTGGGCAAGGATTATTTTCCCACTATTTAGGAGATGGTGTTGAAATTAGATTATTAGGAGAAGCTAATATAAGTTATAAGGGTTCTTGGTTTGAGTTTTCGGAAATGACATCCAAGGCTTGCTTATCAAGTTGGAGTACTTATGAGTTTCCCGATGGAAATTTATAAGTCGTCAATCCTACTTAGAGTGTGTTAATTTTAGCATGTATAATTTGACCATAGCTAATAACACAACATTTGAACACTTTAGACTCAATGAAACATCTTCATTTGCAAGTGTGAATTGCAATTTGATGACTAATCTTGTTGTCTTGCAATCGACTTCGTGATTTCATGTAATAACTGAGGATGGTTAAACATGTAGACACCGGAAAATATCTATGGTCATTTGATTGATATTTCCGTGATCTAGATAAATCCTAATCTCGATTTCATGTTCATATTCTAAATTTGTAATTGGATTGAATAGTGAGATTGATTATCGTTTGAATAACAATCATCTTCATATTCGAAATCCTCTTACGATCACTTATTGAAAGAGAGCACGATAATGGTTTGAAGAATATGTTCAATTATTCCTAGTCCTAACCTTAGATGTTTAAAGGGTTCTCATTTGGTGAAGAAGAAATATTATGCCTATTTGGTAAAGTAAGAGAAAGTTTTGATGAGAAGAGAATTTAAGTTTTGAGTTGTGCTTTTGAATTGTTTGAGCAAAGTTACATATGTTGTGCATTTGCTCATGTTTGGCTTTTCAGAGATGACGACTTTACCAATTGCATTGCAAGGTAAATTACTTGAATATTTCGGATGAAACATTCAAGTCGCCAATCCTACTTCATTGTATATTTTATGCATATATTTGCCAAATATTTGGAACACAACTATTGGACAAGTAGACTCAATATGACAACATTTACACTATTTTATGCCCCTGTTGCAAGAATTGAAGCATTTAGGCTATTTTTATCTTATGCTTCATTTAAAGATTTGTGGTGTATCAAATGGATGTAAAAAGTGTTTTTCTCTATGGAAAGATTGAAGAAGAGGTGTATGTAGGTCAACCACTAGGATTTGAAGATCCAGACTTTCCTGATAGAGTGTACAAGGTTGAAAAACCACTATATGGACTACATCAAGCTCCTAAAGCCTGGTATGAAACCTTGTCAACATATCTGTTGGACAATGAGTTTCAAAGAGGGAAAATTGACAAAACCTTATTCATCAAAAGATACAAAGGTGATATTCTGCTAGTCCAAGTGTATGTGGATGATATCATCTTTGGTTCAACAAAGAAAGAGCTGTACAATGCATTTGAGAAGTTGATCCATGAGAAATTTTAGATGAGTTCTATGGGAGAACTTACATTCTTTTTGGGATTACAAGTGCAGCAGAAGAAGGATGGCATATTTATTAGTCAAGATAAATATGTTGATGAAATTTTAAAGAAATTTGGGTTTACAGAAGTCAAGACTGCAAGCACACCAATGGAAACTCAAAAGCCTTTGCTCAAGGATGAAGATGGTGAAGAAGTGGATGTTCATATATATAGGTCAATGATTGGTTCATTGATGTATCTTACATCTTCAAGACCTAACATCATGTTTTTAGTGTGTGCATGTGCTAGATATCAAGTCAATCCAAAGGTTTCACATCTTTATGCTGTGAAAAAGATTTTTAGGTACTTAAAAGGTCAACTAAAATTGGGCGTTTGGTATCCAAAAGATTGTCCTTTTGATTTGGTAGCATACACTGATAGTGATTATGCTGGAGCAAGCTTGGATAGGAAGTCTACAACTAGAGGTTATCAATTCCTTAGAAGTAGATTAATATCATGGCAGTGCAAGAAACAGACAGTGGTTTCAAATTTCACAACAGAGGCTGAATATGTGGCTGCTTCAAGTTGCTGTGGACAAGTGCTTTAGATTCAGAATCAACTACTTGATTATGGGTACAATTTTATGCATACTAAGATTTTTATTGATAATAATAGTACTATTTGCATAATTAAAAATCCTGTTTTTCATTCAAAAACAAAGCATATAGAGATTAGACATCATTTTATTAGGGATTGCGATGAAAAGAAGTTGATTTAAATGGTCAAAATCCATACTGACAAGAATATTGCAGATTTACTTACAAAAGCTTTTGATGTAAGTAGGTTTCAATATTCTCTTTATGTTTTTGTAGAGTTTTGTATGAATTAGTAATGTTATTCATGTCATTAAAAGTTTCTGTTGTTAAGTATAATTAGTGTTGTTAGTTATACTTAATACTGCTGAGTTACTACTATTAGTTATACTTAATACTGTTAGGTATAATTAATACTGTAATTATTGTGAAAATTGCTATGGATTGTGTTTTCTTAGTTTTTTTACTAACATTTTGCAGAAAAAGCAAAGAAAAGTGTTAGATTGATTAGAGAAAATTAACAGAGAGTTTTGGTGAGAAAAAGAATTAAGAGAATTGGTGAGAATAAAAACAGAAAGAGAGATGTGTGAAATAAAAATAGATAAAGAGTTTTGGTGAGAAAAAGAATTGAGAGAATTGGTGAGTTGAAAAACAGAAAGAGAGTTGAATATATTAAAAACAGACAGAGTGTTTAGAATGGAATTGGAGTTAATGCTGGTGACTCAAAGTTAATGCTGCTAGGCATAACTTACTACTGCTGGTTGTAAGTTAATGTTGCTAGGCATAACTTACTGCTGAGTTACTACTGCTGGGTCACTTACTACTGCTGACTCAAAGTTAATGCTGCTAGGCATAAACTTACTACTGCTATTGAAAGTTAATGCTGCTAGGCATAAACTTACAACTGTTGTTGAAAGTTAATGCTGCCAGGCATAAACTTACTACTGCTGTTGAAAGTTAATGCTGACAGGCATAACTTACTACTGCTGATGAACGTTAATGCTGTTGAAGGTATTTTCATAAATACTTCGATTAAGGGTTTCAATCACTCATTTAATCGATTTTTCATTCAATCATAGACTCTCTAATCACAAACCCTAACTCAATTTCATCATTCATCATCAAAACCCAACACAATGACGACCCTAAAGTTTGCTGATACTCATAACATGGTCCCATTTTTGGATAAACCTGCTGAAAGTGAAGGGTTTGAGCAGATTGTGGATTTTCTTAAAGCACACATTATAAAGTATGCACTAACAATCAATCCTACAGTATATACTTCGTGCATTGAACAATTATGGGCTATTGTCAAGGCGAAAACTGTCAATGGGGAAGTACAGTTACAAGCCCTAGTGGATGGAAAGAAGATCATCATTACTGAGTCGATTGTAAGAAGAGATCTTTAATTAGAAGATGCTGAAGGTGTTGATTGTCTACCCAATGCTACTATCTTTGAATAGCTTACACTGATGGGGTATGAAAAAATTTCATAGAATTTTACTTTCTATAAGGCATTCTTTTCCCCACAATGAAAATTTGTGATTCATACTATTTTACAATGCCTAAGTTCTAAGACTATTGCATAGAATGAGTTTAGTAGCACTATGGCATCTGCAATCAGCTGTTTAGATACAAACCAGAATTTTAACTTTTTAAAGTACATTTTTGAAAGTATGGTGAAGAACTTGGATAATGTGTTTAGAAATATTTTGATGTATCCAAGGTTTGTACAAGTGTTTGTGAATCAATAACTTGAAGGGGTGCCTACTCACAAGAGAATTTACATTACACTCTCTCACACTAAGAAGATATTTGGGAATATGAGAAGGGTTGGAAAAGGTTTTTCTGGAAGGGAAACACCATTATTCCAAACAATGATGATACAAGATCAATAAGAAGTGGGTGAAGGTTCAGAAATGCCAGTTGATCCCCATCATACACCCACCATTATTTAACCATCAACATCTCAACCTCAAATGAAACAACGATCAAGAAGGTCAAAGTGAAAGGACACTAAGGTACCTCACCCTAGTTTAGAAAGGGCTGTATATATAACAACCCTAAATTTTCATCAATATAATATCCATCTATTAAATTAGATGCACTATATATATCTCCTCTTTACAGGGAAATTTTTGCTTTATTTCATTATGCAACGTAACTTGCATCTCTATAGTAAACGAGCTCACACAACCTCTATCAATGCCATCTCTATCTATGTTTACATCATGTAAGCATCCTAATATTTCAAGTCTATATCCTAATATCATTTTTACTAAATACATTATCCATTTAACATACTTTTCAAAACATTATATCAAAACAAGCATTAAACATTAAACGTTTCTATCAAAACCCTAATTATATGTAATGTATACATATTAAATGAATGTACAAGCATTTAAAGCAAGTGTACAAGTATCAATGCATAACATTTGAATATCTTTACCCTCCTAAATCAAGTTACAACTTTCTAAAGCCTAATATACAAGTCAATGATGCAAGAAAACCTAATTAGGTCATTTAAGCTCCTAAATCATGTTTAAACTTTACCACCACTTTAGTACAAGGTACAAGCACTTAATACATGACTCTTAAACCCTAAACTTAATCATAAGCCCTAAACCCTAATCCTAAACACTAAACCATAATCCTAACACTAATCCAAAACCTTAATCTATCCTAAACCCTAGCCCTAACTCAAAAAATAAAGTCCAAAACCCTAAACGAGCCCTAAATGGACCTGATACATCTTTTCTTCCATTTTGACCCATTTTAAACCCAAGCACCCATCCTAGCACCTCCATGACCTCACCCTTATGTCTCCAAGATGCTTACAAAAAACTCCCTTTCAACTCTTGGCCACCAAGCTTGCTACATCACCTACATATCTTGCTTAGATATTTTTCTAGCTTGTATTACTCATTCATAGCTTCCATGAATCATCTATATACAGCCCT
>BQNB010119922.1:989-20729 GCA_026074375.1 Tanacetum coccineum
TTTAGATGCAATGGCCATCTCATGTTGAATTCTGTGAAAATGTCAAAGTCGACCGGAAAGTTTATGACATTAAAGCAAGCTATTGAGGAGTTCTCGGCTGATGCTACGAGATTCTCTATTGCTGATGCGGGTGATGGTATGGATGATGCTAACTTTGTGTTCTATACCGCTAATGCTGCGGTTGTGCGTTTAATTAAAGAAAGGACATGGATGGAAGAAATTCTTGCTGCTGAGTCATCTTTAAGAGTTGGCCCGCCTTCTACTTATGCGGACCGTGTATTTGCTAATGAAATGAACTTTGCTATTAAAATGACAGAGAAGAAATACGGCGATTATATGTTCCGTGAAGCTCTTAAATCTGGTTTCCACGATCTTCAGGCAGCTAGAGATGAATATAGGGTTTTTTGTGGGTCGAGTGGCATGAATCGTGATCTTGTGTGGCGGTTTATGGATATTCAAACCCGTCTTATTACTCCTATTTGCCCACATTATTCTGAGTATGTATGGAGGAAGCTTTTGAACAAAGAAGGGTTTGTCATCAAAGCTGGATGGCCTGAAGCTGAGAACCCAGATTTAACCCTTCATAGGGCTAATAGATACCTGCAGGACTCTATAACCAATTTCAGGTTCACCACAACTCAACATGCTTTATATATACTACATTTTTATCGGCTTACATATATATGTTCATCTGTTGATTCATAGTATTTGATTCAAATCTGATTATTACTTTCAGGAAGCTTTTTACGAAGCAGTCTTCTGGTGGTTCAAAGAAAGGCAGCAATAATGAAGTAACTACTCAGAGCAAACCGACGATTGGTCTAGTGTATATAAACGAAGAGTATGACGGGTGGCAAAAGGAGTGCTTGAACATCTTACGTGACAAGTTTGACAGTGCAAACCACAAGTTTGCTCCAGAAGAAGAGATACTACAAGCACTGCAGCAGAGTGCCATGGGTCAGGAAGGAAACTTTAAAGAAACACTCAAGCTATGCATGCCTTTCTTAAAGTTTAAAAAGGATGAAGTCATGCAATTTGGGGTTCAAGCATTGGATCTAAAACTTCCATTTGGGGAAATTGAGGTTCTTAAAGAGTTCTCAGAGCTAATAAAGAGACAAATAGGCCTTGAACATGTGGAAGTTTTGTCGGCTGCTGATCCGGATGCCGCTATCAAGGCTGGTCCTTATGCTTATTTGTTAACGCAGTCACCACCAACACCAGGGTCACCTACCTGTATTTTCCTGACCAAGGAAGGTATGTAATATTTGTTTTGTGTTTTTGGTATATATGTTATTGTTACATTTTTTTCACTAGACATAATTAGATACTGCATATGTTTGAGAAAAAAAGTTAGTTAATTAGATAGTCCCATCATATATCTGTCTCAATAAGATCATCTTTGTTCAGTTGATCTTAATGTTAGATGCAATTGAAGGCCTGTATAAGTACGTGATCACGTTAGCTAACAAATTCTCTAGTTTTATTTTGGTGGACCGTTTTTTGTTTCATTTTTTTTTTTTCTTGTTTTATTTAGTGGAACTGATATAGATGTTTCATGTTTGTACATAGATTTGGCTTAAAAACTACACGAAGAGAATATGGAAGTGATATTCTTCTACTGCTGGCTGGTGACTGACTTGGGTAAAATTGCCCACTGTCATTTTGCAGGTACCAAAGATACATAATGAATTGAAGTATGACATGCGCGCAGCTAGATGAAAAAGCCTAATCTTCGGTTCCTTTTGCACCGATTTTACTTGTTTTTTCTTAGTACTGTTCACAAGGTTTTGAGTAGAAGTGAAATACTGAAAAATGCTATATGGAGTTGAACATAGATATGTTACATTTTGGAGACGAAACATTTATGCTATTATTAGCTTATTTTGTGGTCAGTTCTACTACTTTTTGGATCCAGTTATACGCATGTTACACATGTTTTCTACGGAGATTATGCATCTTGTGCCTGTGTTTGCAAATCTTGGCATTCGGCAGCCAAACAAACACATATGTTCTCGAATGGACCTCCCTCGCGGTTCCCATCTCTAGTGCTTGCTAAAAAAAGTGAAGAAAAAGAAAATGAGTTTCGTAGTGGCTTGCTCCCTCTCAAACTAAGCATTTCACGCAAATACGGCTGCCTCTAAAATCTATGATAAGATTATTATGTCTTCATACATGTGGGTGGCTTGTAACCGTGGGAGAAGATCATCCTTCACAGCTCATTGATCCTCTATCTTGTGAAACCATCAATCTTCCAAAAGTGAGTTGTGGAAGATTATTATTGATTTCAAAACTTCTAGATATGTTTTTGATGTTAGGAATGAAGATGGATAGTAGAAGAAGAAGCATTCCCTCTATTTCACTCATTTTTTTACTAATTTACCCTCATGTGCATGGCACGTGAGAGTGTTTAACGGACTAACTTAACAACTATTAGTGATAAGGACAAAAAAATTCATTACAAGAATTGACCAATGCAAGAAAAGGTTAGGGACTTGCGATCTAATTTTGGCCAAACCACAAGGATAAACGATATAATTTAGTCTATATAATTACTCTTATATACAATTCACAAATGGTCGGTGGCACTGTAGCTGCTACAAAGTAAAAAAAAAATTACAAAACGGACCCTCAACTTTTAACTGTTTACGACTTTTTTACATAAATTTTTTAAATAAAAAATATACGGACAGAAATGCTTCTGGACCACGAATAAAATGAGACCAGTATTGATATGTTCCATCCACGAATAAAAAGTTTCATAAACCGTGTTGCCCCCGCCGCAACGCGCGGGTTAAATTCCAACTCGTTATTACTAAAACTATAATTGGCGTATACAAACTTTTGGGAGGGAAATTTAACAAATTTTATTTTGCAACTCCTTATATAAGTTAAGAGGGGATAATGATCTCGATCATTAATTAAACATAAGCCGACATACAATCCTTGTTTACATAGTATTTAAGAAGCAAAAAACACAAGGACCACGAATCCACGACTACAACAATTATAAGTCGAACTTGTATACGAGTTTAGCTAGTTTTGAGGTACGATTCCTAAGAAAAAAAATCTAAATTGTTTGTGTTTCTGATACGACCGTGTTAGGGGTTGTATCGGGATAAGGCACCACTTCAAGCGTGTGCTGGCTCCGTCAGAAAATAGAGAGAAGAATTAGAATTGTTTTGATTTTTTACTTGATTGATTGATTAATAATGAAGAATGATTCGGCATATATACCGAATAAAAGCCCGGGGCGTATCAGTTTCTTAGTTAGTGTTCTGCTTATTATGATTAATAGTAGGATTGCATGTAAATTTAATAAGCTGTTTCGATAACAATTCATAGAGATGGAATGGTCGGAGATGTTGCCTGAAGTACTTGATATAATCGCACATAAACATATCACTTTCTACGAAGATTATCCCTCTTTCGCTGGGGTGTGTAAGTCTTGGCATTCAGCAGCCGTACAACAGGCTTCAAGCTACTACTCGAACGGACCTTCTTCTAGATTACCATCACTATTGCTAGCAGAGAAAAGTGAAGACGATGAGTTTCGTGAATTGTTCCTCCTTTCAGACAAAAACATCTGCAAGATACGTTTGCCTCAAATCTATGGTAAGGTATGCATGTCTTCATGCGGGTGGCTTGCAACCGTCGGAGACGATTATGTTAGTTGCACAGCTCATAAATCCATTTTCTTGCGAGACCATCAATCTTCCAAAAGTGGACACCTTTCCGAAATTCGTGAAGACTTCAAAATTGCACTTTGGCATCAGGAAGCTACTCCTTTTACATAATAATAATAAAAGCTCATGTTCGATAGCATTGCCGTTGGTTGTATTATGGGGATGTTCAGAAAAGCTAGGTTTTTGCCGGCCTGGAGATAGCAAGTGGACACCTGTTCAAGAAGGTGTGCACTCGAGGATATACGATATCACTTACTACAATGACCGAGTTTATACATTTGATTCTAGGTCATATATCCGAGGATGTGATATCTACGGTGAAAATCCAACAGAATTAGTTGAAGTTGCAAGCTTGCCGGAATATGTTTATAACAAATATGCTGTTAACAATCACTTTACTCAAGAGTATATCCTAGGATTGGATGACGATGAGAGGAAGAGGTTGTTGGTGGTTATAAGAAAAACGTACCTTTATGAAGATGACAAAGACTCTTTGTGTGGCGAAACTTACAGGACATGGCGTTTCCAAATTTTTGAATATGATTTGGAAACTGGGAAGTGGTCTGAAGTGAAGGATTTGGGTAGTAAAACTTTGTTTGTGGGATATAATTAGTCGTTTTGGATAGAGGATACTACAAGCATGATAAAAGGCAATTGCGTATACTTCACAGATGATGTTCTTGAGTGGTACCTTGAGACTGAAATTGGAGGAGGGAGAGACATGGGAATATACCATTTAGCGGATGGAACCATTGAACCTCACTTCACCGGAGCCTCTTATAGCTTACTTACCCCTCCAATATGGCTTCAATAGAGGTTTTTCTCAGAATCTAATCTAAGCTTTATATACACAGTATGGTTGTCTTTGTTACGATTACCTGAGACTTATTATTATTCCCTAGCTTATATACCCCTGTACCTTATATCCCCGCATGTGCACGGGCATTTTTTGCTATAAATGTCAGTTTTATTTCAGCCCATTGACTTGTGAAGATTACATCCATGCTATATTTATTCAACCTGTTAGAACATATAAAATCCAAAAAAATCTTTTAACATTATGCTAAACATATAAGTAGTTTTTACAGATACAAAATATAAATTTTGCAACTAGTTTGCAAATATCGGTTTCTCAAATAACAAACCTCTAATCCATTTGGCTTCAAGTGAGAAGTAAAAATGACGAGATTATGCGTATGTGTATTTAAAAGTCAAGACTTCCACATGGTTTGCTTTGTATATTCTTGGCGCCAATTTGCGAATCATCTTTTTTGGGCTCACTGTTTACCCCTCGGGTTCTTCCAATCCCCAGCTTTGGCAAACCTCGATTTAGCCCCTCCAGCAAAACACATGCTTTACACCATTTCTGCACATTTAAAACGAACAAGGCGCTAGCTAAAACATGTTACCCATGAGGCCATGAGGAGTAGGTTGAGTAATGGGTCAAAACAGGTCAACTTTATGTATGAGTTAGGTTTGACCCACAAACATTTTTATCCACTTCTAAAAATATATCTAACAATAGTTACCGAATACAATATGATCACAAAAACTTATGGTATTACAATATTGAAATAAAAATTTGAGCCAAAGTTCACCTTGGTTGACTTCTAAGTTCTAACCCATATAACTTTTATATTTTTTAGCTGACCCATTTGACTCTTCTACTCTTTAGTCAAATGTATGGAGTAATGGAATGCCACAAACTAACCTGACTAGAAATATAACCACAGCGTTGACAAGTTCCTTGCTCTGGCATTTTTGTGGATGTCGCGATTCTGAAATCCTCACCTGATTTGATGATGTCGAGTATGGCTCGAGGTCTACATTGTAATAAACCAACGCAGATAAACCAAACTAGTCACAATATTCAGTTATATGTTTAACATTATAAATTTAGAACTATTGTAATCTCTGCAAACAACGAACCACCATTATGGCTAAAATAGATTGGAAAAACATCACTTTCCAAGTGTCATTGTTCCACACAAGGTAGTTATTAAAGAATAACAGTTTCAACCCATTTACTTCTTGATGGGTCTAATTGGGTAATTTAAATAAGAAATAGCTTACAGAGTGACGGGTCCAAGTGGTCAAAGATCACCGAAAAGCGTTTTATCAAATGCATAAAACCTTGTAAATCATCTTATATGGAAAAGTAGATTATTACTCAAATAATAACCAAAAATATAGTAATTATTAGGTCTACACATCGAGAATTTGTGACAAAGTATATCCTTTTTCGTTCATTCTGACAACAACGATAACTAGTTTGCAACAAATAACATATTTAGAGAATACACACAGTCCAAGGTACAAACCTCATTCTCTCTAGATCTTTTATGAACTCCCGAGCAAACCCACGGTAAGCATTTGGTGAATATATGCCTACATTGACCAAACAAAGATCTTATGAGAGAAAACGTAAAGGAAAATAGTGTACTAATATAAGACTTGTTGCAATTTTTATGGACCGACAAAAGGGTGAATAACAAACTTACATTCAGTTGAAAAGTAGTCCAGTTTCTTAAAGTAAGCGTACGTAACCAATAGTTAAGGTTTTGAAACAATAATCAACTGATGAAAGAAAATGTATTAGCGAGGGGAAAAAATCACTTAACAAAGAACAGAGAGTTTAAGAGAAAAGGATATATAACGATTTCTTTCTCGTATGTGTATTTAAATGGCTTGCATCTAGGAATCGGCCCATCTTCACCGGTAATTATAGATGTGCATCTGCTTAACCTACGATAATAACCACAAGTAGATTAATGATCACATAGAGATATAACTAATCTATTAGAAAATACATATCAAATTCTTGAATACGGTACCTAGCAATGTCACCACGCAATATATTCAAAAGAACTGTCTCAGCGATATCATCAGCGTTATGTCCAGTAACTAGCTTGTCCACTTTTAACAAAGCGGCACCGCGATCAAGGGCCTCAAAATAAATATTAGAATCACTAAAATCAGTTTCATTTTTTTAAGGCTATATAGATGACAATTTATTTTGTTCATAACACTTTACCACAAATAGCTGACCTGGCGACGGAAAACACCACAAAATGTGCAATTGTTCTTTAGACCGATCATCTTCACAATCTCATCCATTGTCCATCCATACAGATCCTTATATGAAACCACTTTGAGCGGCAAACCATACTGTATATTACCAAAAAACACAAATTATAAACATTAAGAGGGCAAATATCTTCTTAGCATAATTAGACTATTGTTGATTCGTTTATGAGGTCAACTCTTTTATGAGTAAAAATGAATTAAAAGTCAGCAGCTTTGAAGATGAATGTAGCTTCTCATTTTTACCTGAATCTCATTTCGTTTAACAGTTTCTAGTGAATCATCCCTGTAGCCTGTGATTCCTTCATCGACCGATAGGAGGAAGAGATCCAAGCCATAGTTGTGGCGACGGTTTAATTCTGACATTACATATGCAAGAACCGTGGAATCTGCATAGAAATCCAAAGAAAATGTCAAATAAAGACTATTTTCGGGCCATAGCATCTGCTAAACCACGCAACCAACAACAACAACATACATTATTGAAATTCGAGAGCTGTATGACTCTTTCTCGAAAAACAAGTTCTTCTAAACAAAATTATGAATACGTTTAACACCCATTTAAAAGAAAGAGTTTTGGAATATAAATTTCACCTTTTCCACCAGAAGCACCGATGGCAATGCGCTCACCACGCTTAAAGAGGTTGTTGTCAATAATTACCCTATGAATCTCTTCCTCAAATACCTCATAGAAGCACTCCCTGCAAATCTTTAACAAAACCATTTTTCTCAAATACTATTAAAAATCTCGACTTTCGGGTAGATGGTTCATTTACTTGTACTTTTTCTTTTAACATATTCGTAATCAATCCAATTTCCCATATCTGCCCTCATCCTTAAAAACACATGTCTGACACGCATAATGTTGATACACTAAATGCTTCTTTTTTTCTAGTTTAACCAAATTCCACAAATCTATAGGTCAAGATAATGCCACATATTTCTGTAAGCTAATAGTTCTAACGATAATCTAAGAGGGTGTTTGGCATTGCTTATTTTGTGTTGTTCAAACTGCTACTAGGAAGCTGCTTATTTCACAATGTTTATATTTGCAGAAATTTTAGTCACTCTTATACAAACCATTCAACTTAAAAGCACTACAGAAAAACTTGAACGAAATTTTCCAACAACTTTTTAATATTTTCAAGTATTCTTACACTTTTTACAATATAAGCAAATCCAAAAACTGTTTTTCATAAGTCTATTTTCCGGCTTATTTGAAAAATAAGCGTAAGCTTATTTGTGGGCTTATGAGCTTATCTATTTTCGGCTTTTGTTACATAAGCTCAAATTTTCTGGCTTATTCCAAGACTTATATAAGTTTATTATGTGATAATAAGCTTATATAAGCCCCACAAGTTTCAAAATAAGGCGAAAAATAGAACTAATGAAACATAAGCTGAGATCACATAAGCTCATAAGCCCAGAAATAAGGTTAAAATAATTTTATAAACTTTATATATCAATTGATAAAAAAAAAAGAGTATGTACTTGTTGAAGGGTTTTGGGTCTTTTGAGAGCAGGTCTTCTTTGGTTGCAAATACAACACATCTTCATCATCCTTTTCTCTCCTCCGCCGCCACCCTCCATTGATTTTTTTTTCTTTTTTTTAAGGAAGTGGTGTTTGGGATTTGGTTCTTTTATTAAGGTTTTGTTTGGTTTGTGTTTTCAACAAGTTTTAAAAACCCGCGCTTCGCTACGGAGAGTTTTATTAATTTTTCCAATTTAGTGTAACAGTTTTTTTTGAGTTGCTTATTGTTTTAAAAAATTTTGAAACTCGCGGTGAGTTTTAGCCGGTGTTGTTGGAGAAAAGCATTTTAGAAGATTAAGTCCTGAAGTAGTTTTATGATATAGCTTAAGCTTTCGTATAACTTATATCTAATAGACATCATGTATTAAAGTTTAAGTTATTAAACCAAGTAGTATTGTAACATCAAGTAATAGTAACAATAAAAGAAGTAGCAGATAAGATCAGATCAATGACTTATGATTTCACATGGACTTGGACCCATACAATTCCTAATTCCATAACCAAACCTTTGTACACGGGGACGACAACAATATCTACATTTGATGAACCTGCATTTGTAAACTTCTGATTAAACAACTTTATCATATAATACAACAGCATGTCATGTACTTCTCTAAGGAGCAAGCATCATTCCAATTATTACAGATAACTCAAAACATTCAAGTTTTTTAACATCAGTCATTTAGTCAAGTACTCTCAGAACTGTTGACCAAAACATATCAAATAACTAAAAAAATGTTGACCAATACAGATATAGAATATCAATATGTCAAAATGTTTGTGTTACAATGCACATTTAACATCCAAGCCTCGTCTTGCACTGTACCAAATTTTCAAATTATACAACTTCTATAAGATATTTCTATCAATGTATCTTTGTAATCCTTTCATATTCCTCATGATACAAAGAACTCAAATCATGGAGTCCTTTCTTGGTCTGTTGGATTGTGATTGAGCTGTTGCAGCTTTCATGGAAGACGTTGACGGCTACACCTACACCTGCTTTACCTGATCAAAAAAAAGGTCAACTAAATACAATATAAAGGTAAAAATGATTATGTAGTAATCATGTTTAACATTTAAAAAAATCATTTAACATACATCAGATTAAAGAAGAGGATCCCAAAAAAAGAGCCTTTGGTAAACTTCCGATATTTAGCAAGCAGCAACAAATCCTATTTTTAGTTCTTTATGTGCTGATGTTATGATACCAAGGTGAAACGAGCCAAATTGCCTTTCTCCAATACCTAAAAGGATAATTAAAAAACAGTAGGCAAAATCATCTACTTTTGTAACTTCAAGCTTTTTTTTTTTTGTTTTTGATCAGTTATTGCCTAAAGGACGGACTGCTAAAACATTTAGAAAATAATGTTAAAATTATATATATTAGTATAAAGAGCCGAATTTAGAAAATATCAACAATATATTTAAAACCCTACAATATATAACCAATCCGAAAACCGAAGTGCATTGATCAAAATGAAACAAATTTAATATATGCTAAGCCTTAAAAGATACCAATAAATATTTAAGTCATTTCACATACAATTTGCACTACATTAGATGTAATGCTAGTATCCGAGCCAACAGATTTAAGCGAAAATAATGCGAATCTCCAGGACCGCAGTTGTGTAAACTTACACTGACGGCCATCAAGTGCATAAATTTTCACATTTCTAAAGCCTTTAAGGCAGTAACTCTTTAATGGGTTCGAATGTTTAAAAGGAATGGGAGATGATCCAATGGTTAAAATTTTAAGGTGGGTGCCCGCAGCTTCCGCCTTGACAGGGCGGTTCTCTGACCGATCGAACTACAATCCCGAACAATTAAGCACCAACAACCATTGATAAATGGTTGTTTAGAAGAGTCATTATGAGAGAGTAAGATACCCGAACCTGAAGCATACTCTCGTTCTTAGATGCATCGTGTTGGGGAGGATCATCATGTTTTCAAAAACGAGAGACTGCTGCTCATGTTTACTCCTCACTCCGAACAGTAGCCGCCAACCACTACCAAATTGTAAGCTACTCGAATTTGAGCTATGGTGTAACAACTCCCGGCTGGTTTGCTAATAGCAGGGGTACCTGAATAAAGAAACCAACGGTTTTCTGTCTATGCAACCACTCATTCTATCTGTTTTTAAAACATCCGAGCAACTATTTGAAATTTAAATCGACACATCAATTAAATAAAATATATTCAAACTTTCATAATCAAAGGGCATTTAGACGACTTGTAACTCTTCTAAGATAGTAACAAAACGATAACTACTAAGATTCCAAGATGCACTCCGAAAACAACAGCCTGAGCAAAAGGCACATCATATACAAATGTGATAATCTCATACACAATTTTCACACATTCCATGAAAGCGTGTGGAACATAAATCGGAAAGTCCATTTCTTTAAAAGTGTTTTGTGCAACTAATAACTCATACACACGAAAGGTGTCTCCTTTTTAGTGCATCATACATCAAAAGACGTCTGTAACTCCTAGCCATGTATAGCTACCCCTATATAATCATAAATTCAATATCATTTTTAAAACATGTTTGGGAATAGCTGTTTAGTATTGCTTATGTGAGCAGAGATAGCACTTCTTTGAGGTGTTTCGAATGAATCGAAAGTGCTTTGGTTGAGATAAGCAATCTCAAAGAGGATATCCATCACAATGCTCTAAACACTAATAGAGTCGCGGTCACCTCCTAAAACACAATGACATACACTATTTCTGATCTGATCGCTACTTCTGATCAGGCGGGATAGGTTCCATGGTTTCTGACATTTACACTTAAACTATATCACGGGATTGTATATTTTTTTGATAAGTATATATAAAGGATTTACTTCAATATGAATCATTTCAGGGGTGTTTGGGATTGCTTCCCATACCGATGTAGTACTAATTTTACACCTTTTAACATTTTTGAAAAAGATCAAATGAAGAGAAACTATGTCCCTCATCAGCAGCCATAATTGCTCATTTGAATTTCCCTTGTTGTTACAACATACCAGGTAAAAAAAATGAGCATAGCTTCTACAATCAACATCTACGGTGTTTATTCAATTGCACCCACTTTTCCTCGCTCTCTCTGAGACCATTACTTTGATAAGTTCTAAAATTTGCTAAGACGTGACTGCTGCAAAACAATTGGAAACCATTTTGATTAAGAATTTCTAATCCAATTACGGATAAATACATAATAAAAAGCAGAATGAATGAAAATGGAATTCTAATAATGTTGTTATTCTACCTTTTTTAAAAATCTGCAAGATTGAAACACTGAGAATAAGTTGGAGGAAAGAGTCAACAACCGTACATGAGACTGATGAGTCAGAAAAAGAAGGAAAAGGACCCTAAATTAGTAGCCTAAATGCATGATTTCACGTATAATCAACAACTAACAGGTGGATTTTAAATCGAAAGTCGGGCAAACCATACCTAAATGTCCTTGCAAGACCGCCACCGCAACGAATCTCTCTCGATTCAGGCAACCGTTTACGTATCTGTCATTAAAAACATTTTTATCAAAACATTTGGTTTTGCGGCATGAAAATTACACTTTTATGCTCAAAACACCCAAATTCCAGCAAACAACCCTCAGTATAAACACATACTTCTTTTTTTTCCAATGCACTTCTAAATATCTGTGATTAAACAAACCTAAAAATCGTTCACAGTACATTTAAATTACCAAGCCGATGGATTATGGGAAAGAGAAATCGAACAATACAAAAATTACTGAAACCCCAAAACCCAGAATCTCAACAAAAATAACGTAGAAATTTAATCATGCTCAAGCTGGTATTTTAAATGACGGGTTATTAAACTTCTCGTAACTGATTGGTATAGGTAACACTATGTAGTATGTGAATTTTCTTCTCCATATATGATGATCTGGCATGAATGAACTGGGTTGTAGCAAAATATAGTTTAGTTTTTTGATTTTAGTGCTTTTTTTGAAGAGGAGTTTATGTGTGTTGTTCTTGAGCGTTTTGGATTTGTTAACGAGTGTGAGGGGGGAGGCGGTGGTTTTGTTGGAAATGGTAATGGTAGGGATGAGATGGCTTTGTATTTTAATATTATAGTTACTGTTCATCATAAATAAAAAAATATTAAAAATATGTTACTGTTCATAATGTATCATGAACGTTAGTTTTGATAAGGGTGCTACTATTGGTAACCCCCTACCAAAGACCCCCCTACAATTCTAAATGTTTTTTTTCGTTTTGCGTGTTTTTTGTTTTTTCAGGAATTAAAGGAGTACCATGAAGACTTATTTTTGTTTTTTTTTTACTTTTAGCTTAGCTTTTTTATTTTGTTATATGATATACTTTTTACTTTAAACCATTGAGAATCCACATTTACAGGTATTTCTTAATTTTTTAACCTTCCTTTTTACACTTTTAGTCATATCAAAATAGTTAATATTCTATATTTTTGTATTTTTACAGTTTTAAACGTATATGAATATCGGATAAATTTTTCCTGCAACCAGATTCTCAAACAATAAAGTTTGGAACGGCTACTAGATTTAAGTAAAAAAGTAGGAACTAGTACACGGGTTTTAATAAAAGGTCATAGTAAAAAACTTGATATAAAAGGCCGGAGATTCAAAAACATTACTAGCAAAAACAAGCGTTCTGTCACTTTTTTTTGGAGTTACAAATATGAGGATACATCACCGGTTTTTCACCGGGAACAGGTATATAATTTCATATGCTATTCCTTGTATATACTCAATATTACATGCCAAAATCAAACCAAACAGCAACCATAACAAACCCGCAACCATAACTATTACCGAACCCCAATCATTATCAAACACAACCAAGATCAAAAACCTAAAAAAGAGAAGATATTTTCGTTATCAAAAAGGGATCTTTAAAATCTTTTCATATCCAAGATCTAAACATTTATTACAAGAAAATACTTTATATTTCGATGTTATAGATTTAAACGGATGATCAAACTCAGCTAGATCTCGGTTCTAGAATCAGGCTTGATCGTGTGTTTTAACCCATAAAAAAACACTTACTGCTTCGTAAAATGGCTAGATCCGGCAAGATCCAACCATAATACGGTTAGATTTGAAACGAAACCACCATAAACGAAAAACAATAACATAACGAAAACAACCACCATAAACGAAACCAACCCCACATATAAGAAATTGTTATCTTGACGTAATTTTTGATGACATTCTAGAATTATTTGATTGGATTATAAGTATTTTAATTGGCTCTTATTGTGAATGATGAAATAAGAACAGGTTTGGTTTATTTGACCATAAACCATTGCTTGCATTTGAGAGAGAGATTAACCAGGGATCATTGAGTGAAAGAGATAGAGATAAACTTGGGTAGTTTTATTTGAGAAAGAGAGATAACTGTGAGTGGTTTTAATTGAGAGAGATAAAACTGTGGGTATGCGTGGTGTAAGTGGTATAAGGGTGGGTGGGTGGGTGGTTGTGGGGGTGGGATTATTTGGTTTTATAAAACATAGTGGGTATAAAAAATGTGTTATAAAATTGTGTATAAAAACGTTATAATAAAAACTCGCGTTTATTTATTAAAAAACTTATAAAAAACGTGCAAAAAAACGTATAATAAAAACGCGTAAAAAAACTTATAAAAAAACGTATAATAAAAACGTGCAAAAAAACGCATAAAAAAACTTATAAAAAAACGTATAATAAAAACGTATAAAAAAAACTTATAAAAAAACGTATAATATAACGGTATAAAAACGTGTATAAAAACGTGCAAAAAAAGTATAATAAAAACACGTAAAAAAATATAAAAACGTATAATAAAAACGCGTAAAAAACGTGTATATAACGGTAGTTTGTTTTGCATATCGTAGGCGTTCAATTCTCACAAAGAACTAACTGATTGGGCGCAAAATGTCGCTCGAACGCTCGGGTTTGTAATTGTTAAACGAAGAACAAAAAAAAAGAACGGATATATGTTCAAAATCGAGCTTATGTGTGAAAAAGGTAAGGAATATCAATCTCAACGTTCAGGATCTAGTATTCAACGGGAAACCGGTACCGTTAAAACCGATTGTCCATTCGGATTAGTGGCAAATTATTATAAAACTTATGATATTTGGAGGTTGAGGGTGCAGCTTGATGAGCATAATCATCCATATGCACCGACGTTGGAAGGTCATCCATATGCAATGCGACTTGAGGACGATGAGTTCCATTTGGTGGAAGAATTGTCAAAGTATAACGTCCAACCACGTTATATACTTTCGACAATAAAGGCTCGTAATCCGGATAACGTGTCTAGCGTTAGAAATGTATATAATGCACAAACTAAGATCCGTGCAGTCATAAGAGGTGATAGAACTCAAATCCAACTTCTTCTGTCACATTTGACGCGTACAGGTTATGCATACTACGAGAGGGTAAATGACCAAACTAATGAGCTTGAGGAACTGTTTTTTGTTCATCCGACGTCGTATGCGGTATGGTGTACATTCCCACAAATCATGATAATGGACTCCACTTACAATACAACGTTGTTTAAATTACCCTTTTTTGAAATTGTCGGATTTACTTCAACAAATAAAACATTTTCAATGGGGTTTAGTTTTTTAGATAAAGAACAAGGACCTAATTTTCGTTGGGTATTGCAATGTGTGAAGAAGGTGATAGACGAAGTTCATTACCCGCGTGTAATCGTTACTGACAGAGATTTGGCCTTGATGGGGGCATGTGACGTTGAATTCCCGAATGCTAAGAAATTACTTTGTAGATGGCATATTTCAAATATATGACTTAAGCATTGGCTAGACAAAGATTTAAAACGGTGAAGGAGTGAGTGGGATTCTGATTATAAAATATACATTGGGGACCATATGATTAAAAGCTCAAATGAAGCATGATTTGAGCATATTATGGAAAAAAACTAAAAAGAGTTATTGGTGTCGGAAATCGTACGGTACTATTTTAATCTTCACATACTTATTCACTTTTTTGTTAATATGTTTATTTTATTAATTCATTGTTATTTTTCCAGAGGTTTCTGAGTATCTGAATAACTGGTTAGAAAACTATAGACACATGTTTGTCTCTGTGCTGACCGATCAATATCTTAGTTATGGTTGAGCAATACATTAGAGTCGAAAAGGACTCTACATTGCGTTGTTGAAAAAATACTTGGGACCGCACAATCCAAAACTTAGAAAGTTGTTGAGTTAGATCGATTTTTAAAATTATAATTGGGCAAGAAAATGCTATAAAAGAATCCTTTAATCAGAAAGCTATAAGTGATGAAACATAAATTTTTTTTTTAAATATACCACAATTTGTAAGAGTTGTGGGGGGTGTCATGTTTCAATTAGGCTTTGGCTTACATTTGAGAAAGAACTCAGGACGGATACGAAAAGTGAGGAATGTGTTGTCTCAGTTGCGGGCAGAGTTATTGGTGGTTACATGGTTCGCACGAACTGCTTTTCTACGATATTCAGGGTAATTATATTAAATTTATGACTATCACATTATTTTCCTTATAATTAACAGTAACTTACATGAGTAACTTTTAATGAATGCAGGTCAGTCAATTCCAATAGAGCGTGTTGATATTTTTGGGAACCTAATGTTCGCTTGGGCTGTGACGCTGTGTAGATGATCTTAATTGTCAAATTGGTGTACAAAACTTAAGAATGCATTGTCCAAAAGTGAGCGTTTGTCAAAAAGAATCGGGATACAAAGTTAAGAGGGATACACGAACCAGAATCTGTATCAATTCTTGAACCTGTTGTTCACAAAAATACTCGTGGACGTCCGAGCACAAAGGACAAAAAGAAACAAACAAACCAGTTTGTTACACAAAATGCAGATCCTCATCGCCAACAAACAAGCCAATTTGTTCCACTAGTTGCAGATCCAAGTGTGAGTAGTTCATTCAAAACCTACAAAAGTCCCAAAGCTTGAACCAAGAACCGCATAAGACACAGTTCTTACGTGAGGCAGATGACACAAAGTAATAATTTAATCGATTATATTCCAGAGATTTTCCGACCACACATCTTCCGTATAAACAATGTCGAAGGTGATGGAAATTGTGGATTTCGTTCAGTTGCCGTCGGTATTGATCTCAGAGAAAATATGTGGCCTGCAATTAGACAAAATTTGTTGCAAGCGTTAGATAATTACGAGATGCTTTTTACGGAGATGTGGCTCGGTGATGGATTTCAACGTATTCGGCACACCGTGGATCATTTTGGACTTCGAATTGCGCCGCGGGATAAATGGATGTGTATGCCAGACACAGGGTTGGTTATTGCTTCACTCTATAACCAGCCAGTTATATTTATATCCCCGGAACAAAGTAATACGTGTTTTCCGCTTTGGCACGGCCCAGACCGACCACAACCAAAACGTCCCATTGTGATTGCACTTGTGGGGGGTATTCATTACATTAATTTGACGTTATATGAAAATAGTCCAATCCCGCCAAATCACCCACAATGGAGGTGGTACGCAAGTGGGAACGCTCCCGAAGGCGAAGAATATTTCAAAATCGAATCGCGTATGCTGAATGGTATTAATAAATTTAATAGACATATTATTTTTTCGCTAACTATTTGATTCTGATAACGCACCTGAAAAAAAGTATAATTTACAAAAGTTAAATAAAGAGAAAAAAAACAAAATCAAATATAAGACAATTTTTTCGCCTTAAACTATTTGATTCTTTTGATAAGCACCCGAAAAAAAGTATAATTTACCAAAAGTTTTAAAAGAATAAAATAAATCAATTCAAAACTAAAATCAAAAAATCAAATACAGACAATTTATTTTTTCACTAACTATTTGATTCTGATAACGCACCCGGAAAAAGAAAAAAAAAGTATAATTTACAAAAGTTAAAAGAAAAAAAATCAATTCAAAACTAAAATCAAAAAATCAAATACAGACAATTTATTTTTTCACTAACTATTTGATTCTGATAACGCACCCGAAAAAAAGTATAATTTACAAAAGTTAAAAGGAAAAAAATCAAATCAAAACTAAAATAAAAAAATTTAAAAGACAATAAAAATCCAAAAATACAAAACATAGCGGGCCAAGGGGGTACCAATGGTATTCTAGGGGGGTACCAATAACCAACCCCTTTTGATAATGAGTGTTTGGAATTGTGTTTTATGTAAATTTAGAAATAGTCCTTGTGGTTTAATGAGATTGGAATCAATAAGATGATAGAGTTTAACTTACGTGGTTCACACACAATCGCACACTTTGTCGTTTTTTACAGATGCAAGATTTGTTAATCGTAGGCACGTTATATTTATTTTGTAAAAAGAATGGATTGCGGGAACTTTTAGTTTTTTCTAAACTTGTAATGTATACTACATGTAAAGCAAATTAGTATCTCTTTCTTTATTTAGTGCAAAGAAAAAGTAATACAAGTTTTGTTATACATTGTATAATCTTTAATGCAAACAACAAAAAGTTGAAATTCAATAATACAAACATTCATGCAATATGTATAATTTATCAATGCAAAAATACATACTTATTGAGTCGTCAACACATTTATTGTTATTCTTTAAAACACCCAATATAATTAATGTAATTTTTAAAACCTCCCCCTAGAAAATGAAAAGTACATGTTATTATAGACATTGTACAAAATAATAAAACACACAAAGCTTTATACAATTTATATGCTAATACATGTAGTTTTGAAAGCTGAACCGAACCAACGAGTTCAACCGGGAACATGAGTGGTCAGCGGTTTGGCTAACATATAAAAGCCGACTGAAGTTGTGCCTACAATCTCACAAACAACAAAGATGATACATGTTTTTAACAAGGTCTTAGAACCACAACATGGGGCCCGACGAAAAACCTCATATGCCACTAGACCAAAGACTTTTTGATAGATTGTTTAGGATGCGTTTGTTTTCAATAAATACTATGTTTTGAAAAACACGGGGTCTCTTTAATCGACTACGGTCGAGTCAACCGGGATACGGGTTCAACGGATTGGGACCGCCGGGTCATCCGGTTTTTATCCTAAACATAAAAAACATAAACAATATTTCAAATGATAGAAACAAGCATTGTATATAAATCATGGAATATTTTCTTATGTTAAGAATAAAAACTATTTTTAACAAATATAACATTGTTAAAAAATAATTTACGTCGCAATATATATACAATTAAACATGCTTTATTTAGGAAAAAACACGATTAAGAAAACTGGAAACCAACGGGTCTGATTGAACGGGTTGACCCGGGTCTCGTGAACCGGGTTGACCCGGGTCACTCAAAACCCGGCGGGTCTAACCGGGGTTCGAAAATATGAAACCCAGTTTAATTTGATCCGTTTTTTCGACCGAAACCGATTGACCCGGCCGGGTCGAACCAGGTTTCAAAACACTGCTCATAAACATTAGTTTGGTTGGTACTTTTGAAATTAGATAACAAAAAGGGGCCACACAACCCATACAACTATTATATGGTGGATATGGGGTATGTTTGGCGAAATAGACTGGGGCTGGAGCTGGTCGCTGAGGCTGGGGCTAGGGCTTATATTATAAGGCGAAATTCAAATTTGTATTTTTGTAAATTTGTTTGGCAAATGGGCTAAGTCTGGGGCTTATTATTGCAAAATTACTAAAAAGGACATAATTAAATGAGTTTTATGATATATGTTAGATATTTTTGTGGGTAAATATGTAATTTATGGTTCATAAGCCTCGGGCTAAAGTTTTTATGCCTTATTATATGGGGAGGCTAGAGGACTTATAGAAGCTTATTGACTTCTTAAGCCTGCGTGAACAAATACGGAAGGCTATATTTTTATAAATGACTTATTTTAAATGCTCAAGCCTCAATAAGCCCCTAAAAGCCTCCCCAACCACACCCATGAGCAAAGTATCCTGACAAAAATCGTTCTTTAAAATCATGGCCACAAAATCATGTACTTTGCTCTTTTATTATATTGTTTTTCTTCTAATTTTCCTTTGAACCGTATTTTTTGAGAAAATATATATTTGTAAAATAAAATTATTTATATATAATAATATATTTTATTTTTCCTATCTATTACCCATATCAAACCTAATTCTTTCAAACCAAATCCAAATCCTAATACCATCTATAAACCAAACGCCCTCTTATACTTTGTAGTATTTATATTACACGATGCACTCCTCATGGTCCCTTTGACTAACGGGCGTTAGTCAATGTTAATTAAAAGCCTCATGTGCCTTGCACATAAAGGTATTTTCATCACTTCATGTATAATCTTCTTCCATCATATTTCTTATTCATCTCCACTCACCACCACGTATCATTACAACCATCCACCACCACTCACCATCATTACAACAATCCACACATTTGAGGTTGTTTATTTTTCAAGTATTGGTAGTTGATTGGAGATGGTATTCGAGTGTACAAGAAACTATTGTTAC
>BQNB010119923.1:6985-20729 GCA_026074375.1 Tanacetum coccineum
AAAACATTACAATATTAAAAGGTAACACTAAAAATAAGCTGAAAATTACAACTAGGTAAAAAAAACTAAGTAAAACTAACTGCCCCAAGGGCTTACACATGAACTCTATTTATACTAAGCCATTAAAGGTTCTAGATGTGTGCTTTCTTTATGAGAGCTCCTGCGGGTGTGTTTGTTGTGTGAGAGCCTTCAAAGAGCAATCTTGGCCATCCAAAATGAGTAGTGCCCAAGTCACTTGATCTTAGCCCTTCATTTTTGTCTTTATTCTTTGCCGAATGAGCTTGCAAGGGATTCCCAAGGTGTCATGTGGTGGGATAAGGTGTGTATAAGGGTTGGTCGACATAGGGGAGAAGAAAGGGGGACAATGTTTTGTCTGGTGTGAGGAAAGGACAAACACTTTGTTGTGGTAGATGTACAGTGTTCGCGCTATATTTAAAAGATATGGAAAAGGGCAAGTTTGGTCCCTAAGGTGGTATGGTTGTGTTGTAATCCTAGTCCTTGAATGATGCATCTTTGGCCCTTGAAGTTATATAAATGTTTGCACCGTTAGTCCTTAAAGGACTAACGGTGTTAAACTTAAAAAGGGTAACGGGTAACAGGCTTGTTATAAGGGGTTTGGGCATTTGTTGGGCCGGTATGATATAAAAAGAAGACTTGGGCTTTTTGGAGTTTATAATGTTTGTAACATATAAGTTGGCTGACCCGGGCCCACTAGGTGGGTACGGGTGGGCCCACTTTTGACAATTTAGGTTTTTGGGTTCGGTTTTCGATGCTTTTTCCAATGCCACTTCCCGGGGTTGACTTTTACTTTTTGACTTTTTTGTTGACTTTGACTTTGGCTTTGATTTGACTTTTCTTTCAGGCTCTTTCCGTTCTCGTGCTCGGTTTTATCGTTTTGGCTTCGATTTTGTCCTTTTCTTGGATATCCGTTTCCTGCACAATACAATTGCAAAACATACAAATACAATGTATTTTTGGTACGTTTTTGGTCATTTAAGTCCGTTTTTAGTGGTCAAAGGTATGTGTAATTAAATACATACCAGTCATGCTGAAAGTGTCACCATGGAAAGGGGTGATACGTTTTGGCAAACGGGAAAAGCTAAACCCTCGCTATATTGGACCTTTTAAGATCATTGCTAAAGTAGGAACCGTCGCCTATCATCTTGAACTCCCAAAGCAGTTGAGTAGAGTTCATAGTACGTTTCACGTCTTGAATTTGAAGAAATTCTTAGTCGATGAACCTCTTGCGATACCGTTGGATGAAATCTAAATCGACGACAAACTCCACTTTATCGAAGAACCTGTCGAGATCATGGACCGTGATATTTTCTAAAATACACATCTTTTGTACCCCGTAAAACACTATTAATTAGACTAAAAATACTAAAATATAATTTATTATATTGCAAATATGTTTGTTTAGTATTTTTTATGTCTTGCAGGTAAAAAGGATTGAAAACGGTGCAAAAAACAGGAATTATCAGGTTTAATTTGGTCAAGTTTAATTATCACTCAAAGCCAAGATGAATTCGCGAAAAGTCTCCGAGCATACCAGTGGAAAGAGCACAGAAAAACGAGTCCAACGGTGCTTTCGGATTTTATTGGGCCAGCCCGTAACCCATTTAATGGGCCGGGCCAGCCCATGTTAATTTCTTGCCCAATAAGGAGCCCATGATCAAAAAGTTATTAAAATCTAATATGTTTAAGTGGATGTGACGTCAGCGTTAGATCACAGGCATGTGCCTCAAAATAATTCCTACCATGGCACGTGACCGAGCATTATTAAGAAATAGCAAATAAGATTTCGACACGTGGTAAGGGAAAAGGTTTATATCTTGTTTCATTTGAGAAGTTACACACGGATGGAATGAAAAGAAAAAAAAGGTCACGTGAGCTCAAATTAAATCACAATGAGACAAGTGTCGACGCACTACAAATGGAGAGCAAATATTGAGAAGCCATGTGGCAGATCCATTTCGCCTCAAATGCATATCAATTTGCAAACAAATAAAATCCTATGGACGAAAACGGTGCGTGTAAATGAGGCAGTCAAGGATTAAACGTGTCGATTGATCAACGGTTCATTTTCATTCCTGCAAATTGGTGATCCGTGGGAATGAGGAAGTGAGCAAATGATTGGCTAATCAAATTACCAATGATTAGTGCATTTTACACTATTACCCCCTGCCACCCTATAAAAGTGAACCCGCTCCCTTACACATCTAGTTTTTTTTCACTTTTCTTTCGAGTTTTTTATTTTCAGTTTTTTTTAGTTAAGCTTATTGTAAAAGCTACGACTTATTTAGATTTTTAATTTAGGAAACTTTGTACAAGCTTCTTTTAAAGCCTTTAGTTTAAGTTGTATGTGTTTTTAACAAGTTTTTAATATAAAAAGTTTGGTTTTAATCATGAGTTGTTTTGGCTTAATTTCGATAAGCTAATTTTTGAGCTTATTCAATTAGCTTATTAGATCGAAATCTTTTAAAAACATCATAGATCCAGGTTATTAAGCTCTTACAAGCTTAATCACCTCCTTCTTATATGTTTTTAATTCAAATCGACGAAATAAGCTCAAATAAGCTCATGTTTAGCTTATTGAGTGGTTTCATTTAGCAAACTCCTTTTAGATCTTTATAAAATCATAAAAAAGTATTTCTATCTAATAAGTTTTGTCAAATCTCGTTTAGATCTTAAAATCTAAATTTTAGCTTGTTATAAATTTTTAAAACAACTTGTTTAGCTTATTCAAATGAAATTTGATCGTGGTTTAGTAATAAGCTGTTAGTATAATGCATTTTGGATGTGAAATATTGAGCTTACGGATTGGATCCGTTTGTTTGAGCTTATTGATCTCATATAGCTTATTTGATCTCAATAGTTATTAGATTTGATTATGTCTAGAGTTTATTCGATTTTATTTGTTGAAGTTTTGGTGATGATTTGTAAATATCTAATTGCTCACTCGTTGCTCATTTGAAATTAGTTGTTCTTATCGTAGCTTATTGTATACTTCTGCTCATTAAGTTCGGTTGAGATTATTGAAGTTTAGCAATTTTTTTGGTAAAACTAGTGCTTATAATTTGATTTGTTGGGTAATGTTTGATTTGTTAGGCTGTCATAAGTTTGTAGAATCACTTTGGACTTTGTTTCACATTTGGTCTGAACCCATATTCCTTACTTCATCATTTAGACCTTCGTTTGGTTTGTAGAATTCATCTTTAGATAGTTTGGGACTGCGTAGGTAGAATTGGATTTTGTCTTGGTTCGATGAATTTGATGGGCCAAATGTTGTTAGTTAACAGAAAATTGCAAAAAGTGGAATTGTTATACTTGTTTTATGTTAACAATTTTGTTTTATGTTTTGTAATTTTTTTTTGGTACCGATCTACTCATGAGGCGTGGAACTTATGGGTTTATTTAGCTAGACCGACTTTGATTAGTTGTTTTAGTTAAATAAATCGGGTGGTATTTGTTTACTTGCGGGTCTCCAATTCGGTTCCATTTTCTTAGCATAGTTTAGCATAGTTTTATTTTATTGTTTCATATTATGTTTGCCTATTTGAATTTTTGTCATGCTTAGTGTAGATTTATTTTATGTTTGATGAATTGAATTTCGTTATGCTTAGTGAGTAGATTTACTTGTGTTTGCTAAGTGATTAGTGATTTAGAATTTAAGTGCGGGTTTAAAAAGGTTTAAAAAATTAATAGTCATTAGATTTTTCCAATTTAAATATCGTCATTTACTTTTAATGCAATTTAATTACTTGTCGTTTATTATTAAAAAATATTTACTTTATTTGCCATTTAATTTCTTTAAACTTGTTATCTTTAAGGATTTTAATTCATTAGACATAAACCCGCACTTAATGAACATTTTACGTCACTTAGCAAACATATTTGTCATTTATATCTTTTAGATTAAATTTTAGTTTAAACTTGTAGTTTTAAATCTTAGTATTAATATTAGTTTAATTTTTAGTATAAAAATAGTTTAAAGCCAAAACCAAAACTTTTATGAAAAACAAGCTCGGTTCCTGACATTCCCATCGATTTCTATTCACCTCTCGCCGAGGAAACGAACCGGGAGGTTTTTGATAATTGCTTTGGTTAAAAGCGATTTTCTAAAACCCGACGGAAATACTATACTATATTATTATTGATTATATCCGACTATACTATATATTATATATATACGTATTTGGGTGGATCAGACTGATGAACCTCTTGCTATACCGTTGGATGAAATCCAAATCGATGACAAACTCCACTTCATCGAAGAACCTGTCGAGATCATGGACCGTGAGGTCAAGCGTCTAAAGCAGAGTCGTATTCCGATTGTCAAAGTACGCTGGAACTCTAGGAGAGGTCCTGAGTTCACCTGGGAGCGTGAAGATCAAATGCAAAAGAAGTACCCTCATCTTTTCCTAATTTCTGCGCCCGTGGCAGAAACTACGTCGTAGCTTTGAGGACAAAGCTCTTTTAACAGGGAAAGGATGTGACACCCCGCAAATTTCCGTTCAATATTTTAGCCGTTACCGGTCGCTAATTTGAATTTTTAAAGTTTCGTTTAACTTTTACGTTTAACCAGGAAGTTTTCCCGCTTTTATCTGAGAATCGTCGCCGGGAGTGAACCGGGACACCTAACGTTGTAGTATTTTGGCAATAGCCACGTTTTTATATTTTAAGGCAATATTTAAAATTTCATAATTTTCGGTGATACCGTTATTCGTTTCGTTACTTACGTGAATCGTGATTTATTTAAAATATGAGCATATGCATGGAGGACTTGGAAATTAAATCAAACAAGAAGCACTAGCATCCTAAAATGTTGGAAACCATATTGGTCCCCCCCTCCTCTTGTCTAGCTCATCCAAACAAACACCCCATATAAACCTTAGATGCCAAATTTGAAATTTAAAGTAATAAGACAAGTTTCAACTAGCATTTTGTCTTAGCTTAATTGTGATTGGGAGATCATTTTGGTCCCCTCTCCCCTCTTTGTTTTATTACACGAAACACACACACTTACACACTTTAGTGTGTGAAGGAATTGTGCATTTATACCATCCTACATCTTATTTTCTCATTCATATCTCACATACTAAACATTTGAGTTTTCTTTTTCTCTCTTGCTCTCCTAGCTTACGAAAATACATACACACATACATAAATTCATAATTTTTCGTCTTTGATTAAAAAAAACTCTTGAAGATTTGTTGAAGGTTTGATCATTTGTATCATTCAAGTATTAGTTAAATAACATTTGGGTTGTGTTAGTCTTGTTCATCTTCCTAAAACCTTCAAACTTTGTAAGTCTTCAAATCTATTAATAACTTGTACTTTCATAATCATCTTGATGCATACATACTAGTTCTACAACTTATTTTGTAAAATAAAGATTTTAAAACTATATAAACCTTAAAAGGTTCTACATACTACTCGAAAATAGTAAAAGAAAATATAAGAAAAGTATAGTTTTGTGATCGTGGTTATTTTCGTGTAATCAAAATGGTATGTTATAGCTTATTTATATTCGGCTTATATAATAAGCTTTTGGAAAAGCTTATTTTAATTTTTTTGAGCTTAATGGGCTTATGCTTGTATTCGGCCCAACTAGGAAAGGAAGGAGAAATGTTTGTTTAGCTTATTTTGTTTCGGCCTATATTTTGTTAGCTTGTTTTCTAGCTTATTTTGAAGGGACAAATGGTAAACTTATTTCGGCTTAACAAATAAGCCCGAATATAGTTTATTGGGCTTTTAGCCGCGTCCACAACCAAGGCCCAACACCACGAGCTTGTTTTGAGCTTATGTGGTTCGGATTATTATTGCTTGTCTTATTGTGAGCTTATTGATAGCTTATTATTAAGTCGCGTGTTTATTATTTAATGTTTTGCTTATCAGACTATATGGATAAGTAAAACTATATTTTTGGACTTAACGGGCCAAGTCCCAACATAAATACAATACACCAAGGCGTAAAGCTACGGTGTAGCTTATTGAATAAGTTTATGAATAGCTTATTTAATAGTCTACGACTTAGATGCTATACGTTTAACTTATTTTGAACGTTGGACGTTACGAATAATAAGATTAGGTTTATTGGGCTTAAAAGCCCAATAAGGGTCCGAATGGTCTTTTGATAAATTATAAAAAGAGATTTGAGGATGTATAGTTTGTAATTATGAAAAGTGCATTGAAAGTGATTTGAAAATGGTTTTAAATAAAGTCTACGCCTTTGGAAAACGTGTAAACACGAACGGGTCATGCCAAATTTTTTATAAATTATTATACATAGTAAATACTAGAAAACACACGTGGTAAAAACTAGATATACGAGAATTTAATAAAGTGTCAAACAATATATATATATATATATATATATTTTTACTTAGATATTTATATGTATAATATATATTTTTACTTAGATATTTATATGTATATAATATTAGTATACATACTATTATTTACTCGTTTTACTTACAAAAATATTTTGACTATTATACGATCACAAGCGTTAATTTTTGTAAACATATTAACAAAAGTACACTAGTATATGCTTATGCATTATCCGTAATTCGTTACTACTCCGATATTAAACCAAACCCTCATTTCATAGGTTGTCTTTGTGAACCGTCATTCGTTATCGTGTGATTTTATTCTAGACTATTCTTCTTCGATTCACCAATCAAGGTGAGTTCATAAATTGACTATTAATTGTTTTGAATAATTATTTTATAACTTGGGATGAGAAACATTGCTTGCTTTTAAAACTAGACACAAGTACTATACATGAGAAATTCCCCGTTTACGTGTTGCCTAAGTAGCGTTTAGACCACTATTGCCTGAATTATCATGAACTGTTAATCACCTTTAACCGACAGACTGGTTAAGTGAGCGCGAATGAATAAATAGATCTATTGAGACTAATTATCCCTATCCGGGTAAGAAGCACTTACTAGTCCGAGTTTGCCAAGGACTAACGGATATATGTTATGTCGAAACTAGTTAGGTGGTCTTTGGTCGGACACCTGAAGGGCAAGCCTTTTATAGCACTGTACATGCTATCTTTCAGTATTAGCTTCAGTGTCATGAGCTTAGTGCAACATAAATTCCTCTTTATGTAAAGTTGTATCTCCTATTACTGTCGCATACGTTTTGATAATCTTGTGGTCCACATTAATTACGTTTGAACTAAACCTATGAATTCACCAACTTTATGTTGACGTTTTAAGCATGTTTTTCTTAGGTGCTTAGCATGGATGTTGTTGCTTGACTTATGTGAAGTCTATTTGCCCGGACTGGTTTACCAGAAATTTATCTATGTCTTTAAATACCGTTGTTGGACTTATTTAAGCTTCCGCATTTTACCTTTTGAATCTTTTAAATTTGATCGATGTAAAACTTATTAATATTTTGAATTTATGCAACGGTGTTTATTTTTCAAATGTACCCTTAGAGGTCATTCTTTATGCTTTGTACTTGAGATATTCAGCGACGTCACGCCCTCGGACACTAAATCGGACAGGACCCCATTTGGGGGTGTGACAACCTGGGTGACCTTGCAGAGGAAGAGGTTTGGATAGGTTAAAGGGGTAACGATCTCCTTCAGGATTATTCCAATCAAGCTTGTCTGATAATGCATTAAAACATTCTTGGAAATGGTACTCTAGTTTGACGTTGCTAGAACACGTGCCTTTTAACAAATTACAGGAAGGTACTAACAAGATATCTTGAGTAAGATTATCAATTTTGAGTCTATTCAACACATACATGGAAAAATCAATAGGAGTGGCCATGAGGTCGTTGAATGTGAGAGGATCCTTTGTAGCAAAGACCATTTGATTGAACCAATCCTGTTCGGGTTGATCAAGTACAACTTGATGCTTGTTCCATTTTGGATTAGGGGTAGGAGGCCTTAGAGGTTGCGTGAACCATTCTGGATTCGAAGTCTTGTTGGCTTGGGTTCAGAAGCATCTTATGGTTGATCATTGGTATGTGCTTAAATACACATACTTTTTACCTAATAAACCGACCCCAAATGACCAAAAAAGGGACATAAAATGCCAAATATATGCTTTTTTTGCTATATATACTATGCAGGTACCAGATATTCACTAAAGGACAAAAACAAAGCCAAAACCGACAAAACCGAGCACGGGGATGGAAAGAGCGCAAAAAAGTCAAAGTCAAAGTCAACAAAAGTCAAAGTCAACACCGAGAAGTCAAAGTCAAAGACAAAGCCGAAGCCGAAGATGTGTTTATCTTAAATAGGCCACCTCGCAGTTTTGTTAATGGGCCAAGTCAGCTCATTAAGCCTTTTATATAAATAAAAAGCCCAAAATTCAATCTATAACATAACCGACCCAACTTAAGCCCAAACCAAATGTCCATTAACCTTTGCAGAATTAGTACTTAAAGTTTTGCATCGTTAGTCCTTGAGGACTAACACTGCTAGTCCTTGAGGACTAACCTTGCTAGTCCTTAACACTAACTCTGTTAACCTTTTTAACCTTTTAACCCTTTACACCTTTTTCCTTTTACACAATTAGTCTTTAGGGACTAACAAAGTTGGCCCCTACACCTTAACACCCTTTGCACCCATCATCCTTTTTCCTTAACCCCATTACCCAAATTAAACTAACAGTACCATACAACCATTTCTCGCCAAATCCCACCTATCACTATTCATCATCCATGTCTTTCACCTCGACCTTTGCACCC
The DNA here is from genome assembly GCA_026074375.1 of Tanacetum coccineum. Classification (NCBI taxonomy): domain Eukaryota; kingdom Viridiplantae; phylum Streptophyta; class Magnoliopsida; order Asterales; family Asteraceae; genus Tanacetum; species Tanacetum coccineum. Next base: position 15,707 of record BQNB010119923.1, read on the forward strand.
CAAAACAAACCCATCACTTTCCCACCTTGCCCCACATCATAAACTGCCAATTCCACCTTGGCAATCCTCTCATTTCTTATTGGTTGATGAACAAGGACCAAAATCAAGGGCTAAGATGATAAGACTTGGTGAACAAGATTTTTGGATGACCTATAGAATGAGATTTGAAGCTTCTCGACTTAACAAAACCATAAGAATCACACCTCAAAGGGCCCATGAACTCTCAAACGCTATAAAAGTGATTGGTGTTTTTTCACACAGTAAAAGTATCTAGTATAGTAGAAGCTTAAGAGTAGTGTAGCCCTGGTTTTTTTACTTAATTTTTCTGCTTATTTATTACTTTAAATGTACTTTTTCCCTTTCCAAGCATTGTAATCTTTAAAAATTTTAAAGAAAACTTCAGTTTTAACTGTTTTTTTATGTTAATCAGTATTTTAACTTTTAGGCCTTCTAATTGTTTAAACATTTTCAAAGTCTATTTAGATAAGCTCTTAAAAGCTCCTAAACACCCACTAATACCTTAATTAAGCTTTGTCAAAAACTTAACAGAGTTTTATGTCTTTAAACACTCAAAACTTTTGTTAAGCTTTTTTTTTGATTATACGCCAGAAAAAAGGGATGGGGATTTATGTATTACAGCTTATTGTAATAAGCTAGCTTGTAAGATTAGCCTTAATTTGAGCATGTAAAATCCTTTGTTTTTAGCATGGACTAAGGTGACACTCTCATTTTCATTGTAAGCTTATTTCTATATCAGCTTATATTCTGCTTAATCTTTGCTTTAATATGTTTTTTTTATTTTGCTTATTCATCCTTAAGGTAGCTTAAAAAGTTTAAATTCTAGTTTTGGTTTATAGCCGGTTAGAGAATTTCATATGTTGGTTTTCATTTACTTTAAAAAAACTGCTTTCATTTCTGTTTGCTCATTTTTTATTGCTTGTCTTATGTGTTCCAAGTGCTTATTGTTGTTCTTAATTTAACATTGTTTCCTTGATCAATTTGTAAGTTTTTTATAAGTTTTTGGAACTAAGCCTGATTTTTAGTTAAAAAATAAAGTTTGTCATAATTTAAAGGGAGTGTGGGTTAAAGTTTCTAAAAATGGTCAAATTGTGTTCAAACTTCCTTTGGCACTCAAATAAAATTTTTAGTTAGCTTTAAATTGGTCTATAAGTATTTTTATAAGTTTTAAAGTTTAAATCTCAAATTTTAGGTTCAATTTATTCATTGTTTGAATCTGTGTGTCATATGCTTGTCATTCTAGCTTATTTTGATTTAAGAATCTTGTTTTGATAGTCTTATTGGTGCCAAATTCATGCTAGTTTATGGGCACAATGCAGTAAAATAAGTTTAGTAGAGTTTGCATTTGTCAATTAAGTTTTTAGTCAAAACTGTCATAGCTTAGGTAAGTCTTCGTCACCATTTCTTTGATCTCGGTTTTAGATTAATGTAAGATAGTTTTAGGTTCTGAAAATCAAAGCACAATCTTATCGGCTACAAGCTTGATCTGTTTGTGCTTATTTTGTTTTTAAAAATTATTTTCTTAGTTATTTAGGGCTGAAATTAGTACTTTAGTTTTTTAGAAAAACTTGAAAAACCATTCAGTATATACTGAGTTAAAACTACCTTTTTCATAAGTCTTTTTCTAGCTTATTTGTTTTTCAAAATGTTAAAAGTTTATTTTTTCTTATAGTTTTAATAGTAATAATCTTTCAATTTGTTTTTATAGCTTTTAGCCCATAAGGCTTAGCTTTTTATGGGTCCCTTAAAAAGTTAGCTTTAAAGTTTTGTCCTTCATTACGCTGTTTTTAGCTAAATTGCTTAATTTGCTTTTCTTGCCTGTTTGCTTAGTAAAATTTGCTTATTTCTTTTTCCTTGTGCTTATTAGTTAGAGGCACTCCTTTTTGGTTTGTTTATTTTTTTAGCTTTATTTTGAATGTCTTATTTAAGCGTATTGGTCCCCTTAAAAAGATCAAACAGTCTAGTTTTTAAGTGTAATGGCTAAATTTTGCTATCTACTACTTATTTTAGCTTTCCAGCTTATTTTCTTGGCTTATTTTTGTTTGTAAGTGCTTATTAGGGTTAAGGTATCATTTGTTTTGACCTTATTTGCTTTTTATATGCTTAATGAGTCTTAAAATGTCTTAACAGTTTAGCTTTCTAGTTCATTTTAAGCATTCTTAAGTCTGTCACTTTCTTTTTGCTTATTACCAGCTTATTTTTGAGTTTTGTAGAAAGTTTATTTTTTTAAAGTTTGTTATTTTAGCATATTTTATAGATTTTTAAAAAGAAAAACCAAAAAAAATATTTTCAAAAAAAGAGAGGTCACAGGGGTCGAACCTGTGACCTCCCATTTCATAGCCAACATATTTAACACACACACTCTATACCAGCGGTACCAGTAGGACCATCTGGTCATTGTTGGCATAATTTAATACTTAACCTCATTTTTCCCTTTTAAGCCTGTCAACCTATTTTGCTTATTCCTAGCTTATTCCAATAAGTTGGTTACCTCATTTTATTTTTCTTAAATTCAGCATTGTTCAAAGCACTATTCATAATTTTTCTAGATTTTTATAAAATAGTTTACTATTTTTAATATTTAATTTAGATTAAAACTTTTTTTAATTCATAATAAAAAAATATAAAAGTCAAAAAAATATAATTCTTTAAAAAAAATAAATTATTTTGTCATTTAGGATTGTTAAAAATTAAATTTTCATTTTTAGGGTTTAATTTGTTGAATTTGATTTTTAAAGAACGGGTTTTAAATCCCGTTATCGTTTTTAGTGTTTTAGCATTATTTGCTTTCGTTTTTAGCGTGCCTTTTCTTTTTTTTGTATTTTAATTGTAGATATAGGAAACCAAACCCAATTTGTGATATTCAAGCATTCTTCCACAAACGTTACCTCGATTTTCTAATTCGCACATCGCCGGGACACGACCCGGGAAGTTTTTTTGGGGTTTTACTTTGGTCAAAAGTAATTTCCTTTTAAAAAGCCCTCTTGGAATACTTCTCTTCTTATTATTGATATTTTTGAGATAATTCTTATTATTATATATTTATATTTATTATATATATATTTATATAGTAAAAAAGGATTGTTTTTAAACGAATCAATTTTTGGCGCCGCTGCCGAGTATAAGTATGTATTGTTGAGATTTCGGATCGATAAGATATTTTGGGATGAGACGTCAACCATCACACCACTAAATTGTTATGGGTAATTGTACAACGCGTATAACCTCTATGCATCAAACGTGATGACTGTTTTGGAAATGAATGATTAAAATGGGACATTAACTGGACTAGGTCGTGTGCGGACGTCGTTGCATTTGCTTGTGTGATTGAGATTTGGTTGCTTAAGACTTGCTTGAGGTGAGTTCTCGTAGCCCCATTTTTCTACTGTGTTTCCGTTGGGGGAAAATGATAATCAAATGTGTTTTGAACTATTTTCTTTGGAACTGTGCGAAATGTGGTTTTATTTTTGGGACAATTATGTGCTTATGATTGCTATGTAAATATATGTGATGTAATTTTACTTGTATGTACTATGTTTGGCATGTCAAGGGTTGTAATTTTACTTGTGTGTACTGTGTTTGGCACGACAAGGGTGATTGGCAAGGAATTGCCATGTCTAGTGTGGTCCTGCCCTAATATAGTGCTCCAGCTGGTAGGCCCTTTAGGTGCGTAAGTGACATATATAAGAGTTGCGACTCCAATAGCGTTGGTATATGATGTTTCCATGACTAGCGGGGATGCTAGGGCATGTTGATCGACTAGCAGGAATGCTAGGTCGTGTTACATGATTAGTGGGGATGCTAAGTTGTCGGTACCTTACTATATCATTTCACTTCCATACAAATAGGTATGAATCAATGATAAGAAACCATAAGAAAAGAGATAGAAGAATGAACAAATTTTAGAGAGAGAAACTAGAGTGGAAAAATGAGATGGTTGATTGCCTTGCACAAAGATTACAAATGAGACCAACTAACCAACACCCTCTCCAAGAGTGAAGAGGGGTATTTATAGTTTCTTACTACCCTAAGGTGACGCCTAGGTGTAAGGTTGTTGGGCCGACTCGGGTTTTGGGCTTTAGCCCGCAACGTATACAATATTAGGTTAAATCACGAGCCCGACTCCCTTTCTAGCCAATTACAACGACTAATAAATAAAGACCGAGTTTCCTTGTTTGACTTAATAGTTTGAGGCTAATAATCTCCCCCGAAGCGAGGTCTTTAAATCTTACTTCCTTGGACTTATTGAGATTGCTTTGTTGTTTAGTTCTTGAGTCTTTGTTTTGGTCTTTATCTTGTTGTAGGCTTGTTCCTTCATGCTTTGTGATATTTGATCTTGAGCCTTTGTCATTGTCTTTTGACTTTGTCTTTCGTTCCAAGATCTTTAAATCTTTATCCTTGTTTGTCTTTAACATCTTTGCCACCTTGCGATCTTGAGTCTTGACCAACATGCTCAAACTTTGCATCATCTTGAAAGCTTTCTAATAATCTCCCCCGAAGCCTGATTTCCGAGGAGTTATTGTTAATATCAGAGTTTGCGGAAGTCTTTGTCTTTAATTTTTGAGCTTTCATGATTCTTGAATCTTGATACTTATAGAAAGTCTTTGTAGAGTGAGCATGATCATGTGGTAATGAATCCGACTTCAGCTGGAATGAGGCATCACCATCTCCATCTTTATGTATCCTGAAATAAAACAGTTAGCAATAAAGCGGGTGGACGAATATGGCTTTGTCATTCATCTGGATTTGTTTAGATTAACCTTCGGTTCCGTAGGACCGTTTTACAGTATAAATATTATACTTGTGATCAGGTAGATTCAAAGAATCTCCTTGACAGGGTTTCCAGCTCAAAGCGCAGGGTCATCTAACACAAATGTATTAGATTTGCCATGCTTGCTAGTTCTTATTACCGGAACGTCTCAAAGCAGACAACACGGTAAGAGTAAATCAGATAGTTACTATCTTTCTGATTATGTCATCAATTCATTTACTGGACCTTTATCGA
>BQNB010119925.1:0-17077 GCA_026074375.1 Tanacetum coccineum
TTTAAATATGAAGATGATTATTATTCAAACGATAATCAATCTTACCATTCAATCCAATAACAACTTTGGAATATGAACATGAAATCGAGACTAGTATTTATCTAGATCACGGAAATATCAATCAAATGACCATAGATATTTTTCCGTGTCTACATGTTTAACCATCCTCGGTTATTATATGAAATCACTAAGTCGATTGCAAGACAACAAGATTAGTCATCGAATTACAATTCACACTTGCAATGAAGATGTTTCATTGAGTCTAAAGTGTTCAAATGTTGTGTTATTAGCTATGGCCAAATTATACATGCTAAACTTAACACACTCTAAGTAGGATTGACGACTTATGAATTTCCGTCGAGAAACTCATAAGTACTCTAACTTGATAAGCAAGACTTGGATGTCATTTCCGAAAACTCAAACCGAGAACCCTTATAACTTATATAAGTTTCTCTTAATAACCTAATATCAACACCATCTCCCAAATAATGGAAAAATGATCCTTGCCTGAATTTGGCACCCCTACGGATCGATGGATCCTTTGTCCTAAATTCATCTTCGGTTTAGGTAGATCTGCCCTATGGCAATAGATTTAAACATTTTCCTCTTGTCAATCTCTTGCTTAAAAGTCTAACATAGATGTAACTAAACTTTAGTTAATCATCATTATTTCTACAAAGAAACAAACACAAGATCTATTGAGGTAAATAACCTTAATTGGATTTCTTTCATAAAAGACATGAAAAGGTGCATTCTTTGTACACTCTCAATATAGAGCATTACACATTTTCACTTTTAAGCATACTCCTAGGTCCTAGATGACTCATTCTTTCTTATAGCTACAACAACTTGCTTGCTCTCTCATTCAACCTTAGAATTCCACACATCTTGATTAGGATTATGTGAACTAAAATTAAATTACGTTGGTTGAGTCATAGTAGGCCTTGTATGAAAAGACAATACAAATTTTATCTTTGCTACACTTCATTAGGCAAATATAGGAATTCTATTTTGTCTAACATGAGAATGACTACTAGAGAACCTATTGCACTAGAAATTCAATTTGACCTAACAGTTGAATTGCTTCCAAGAGTGAAGTTGGGTTCGTGGTATAACCCATAAAAATGGTCGTGTTTAGCCTGAATGGAGCACCACTAGTGATAGTCTCATATCTATTCTCTAATTTGATTAAATGGCTCTTCCTAAATATGTCTAATGATAGTCTACATTGATGAACTTTGTATCTCATTAGGAGTGCACACCAAGCAAGTAGAAATTAGGTTTCTCCTTAGTCAATATAGACAACATGCACCTCACATATGTGCTTTGAAGTTTCAAGATGATAACTTGCTCCCATGTAATGCAATTATATGCTTTCATGTTTATCTTAATGCTCAACGTTTATTTGCTTAGCTATTGAATGCATGTTTGTTGTAAAAGCGTTTGCCTTTTTCTAGCAATTTAGATAAAATATCTCTTTGTTCATCTAAATAATACATGCTCCTATGTGCTAAATGCTAACATGCTTTACATGATGATTACATTTAAAATTATCATGTTTTGTTTGCGTCATCTTACATGACTTACATGTGAATTGTGCACCTACACTATGTTAGGTTGATGTATGACAAATAAGGTTTAGATGTCATACAGTCTTACACATTAATCTTGTTGATTATTGCGTTGATGCATGCTTAGATAAACTTGCATGCTTATATATGTATGTCTTATACATCTATGTATATATTTTATCACACTATAATATCTTTCTTCACGTCCAGGTCACAAATCTAAAAAGTCAAAAGAGTCGCAAAATGGTATTAAATCTCTTAGGGTCTTCACTCACACACTCCTTTGATCATCATCTTACTTTCTTCCAAATCATCCACTCTTTCGTCAAGAAAAGGTTAGATACAAATCTAACGCTCCTCCAAGTAGGTTTGACAACTTAAATATTTCATCCGAAATATTCAAGTATCTTTAACTTGCGATCGCAAACGTTAAAGGTCATATCCGAAAATCCTTATTCAATCCCTTTAACAACATAAGTTATAACGCTCTCTTTTTCTCTTCGACGAAACATTCTTTCTCTCCGATGAAAACAATTATTTTATTCGACGAAAACATTATCTCTCTTCGATGAAAACACTCTTTATCTTTCGATCACACATCTTCCTTCTTACTCAACTTCACCTCTTCAACCATAGAGATGGCTAATCTTTTTCCTCTACTATTTCCGCTACCACCTTTAAGACAATCGTATACCTCGTTATGTGATTGTTCTATGAACATTCGCAATGCTCAGGAAGAGCTACTTAACTTTTTGAGCATAGTTTATCCTACGCTAACAACCATCCGTCTTGACATTGTCAAGCTCATCGTTTCTATCTTCGTTTGTTTTCTTATTTTTTTCTTATTATTATTATTATTGTTATTATTACTATTATTATTATTTTCGCTTACGAAACACACCGATGATACGTCACCATTTCCTTCGGGACAATGTCCAAAAGGAAAAATCTCCATCGAAAAGGTTGCCTCTGAAGATAACATTGCCGACATTCTTTCTTTACCCCTCAAGCGTGAATCGCTAAATTATCTTCGTCAAGGTTTAGGAATGATGGAACACATTCCATAAATCGTTCTCTTCTTTTCTTCTAGTTTCGATTCTAGTCCGTGTTCCATTTCGTGTCGTGACAACTTAACTACTTCATCCGAAGTACTTTAAGTATTTTTAATTAGCGAAATTCAAATTAAAATGTCACTCTTTTTGAAAAATTCATCAATTTCCCCAAACATTCCTCCTGTTGGCGGTCTGGCGGCCCCAGATCTATTCTGGCGGCCCCCAGATCTATTCTGGCGGCCCCCATATATATCTGGGACCGCCGCCAGCTGCTTGTAATACCATTTATCTTTTTTTTATACATAACCTAACACTTCCTCTCTTCTGCTACGAGTTGACGTCTACTCTACACCCAAATCTATGTCCAATGTCTCTCTATAGATCAATGGGTCATCCTCATACCTTAACACTCATAAGCATCATTGCTTATGTTGTTAATAGTCAAGTGAATTTCATATTGAAATGCATCTCATTCTCAAACACAATCCTTACAATCGTCATACTCATCAATTGGTCCTTACTTCTCGTAAACCTCTTTTCTCACCTCAAATGGTCTTTTCACTTCTAAACGGTTCCTCTCTTTCTTAATAGTCTTCTCACTTCTGATAGTCGTCTCACTTCTAACAGTCTTTCTACTTCTGACGTTTCTTCTCACTTCTAAACGTTCCTTTTCACTTCTAATAAGTCTTATCTTCTCAAACGTTTCCTCTCACGTCTAAACGTTTCTTCTCTTCTAATAGTCTTGTTACTATTAGAATTCCTCCTATATCCCTTGACAACTTAATTATTTCATCCGAAATATTTAAGTAATTTGCGAAATGCAAATGTCACTCCTTCGCAAAACTTTCCACTTTCTAGAAAGTGAAGAACATAAAGAAGATATTCAATCTTCAAGTGTTATTGAGTCACCACATTGTTGAGTCTCTCATTATTATTCCACCATGAAAGAACTACCACCTCATTTCACATCCCACTTTGTTCCTCAACATTGTCAACCAACAAAACACCAAACAAACCTTTAAATTCCCAATCATCCACCTTTGTCTCGATAGGATCATATGCACATCAATTGTTAGTGCAAATGATATATCAATCTTTTCTATCAACCTCTCGTCAACACGTTCCTTCTTTAGTATCGCTCATCCTTTCCCACTTTTCGGCTCTATGGAATCATTTTCATTCACATCCAAGAGCACATCGTCTCCATCCTCGTCTTATTTTTCTTTTTATTCTTTTAAAGTATATATATATATATATATATATATATAACATATTTTACCAAGATATTAAGTGTCATTCGTCTACTTTTAAAAGGTCATTCTCATAATATTTTTTTGCGTCAATTAATAAACGAATCCCATTCTCGTTTATTAAAAGTCGGTCTCATCTTTCTCTGTAAGCATACGTCTTGATTCTTTTTATTTCATCATTTAAGTTATTTTTAAAATAATGATTACTGGTGTCTAGTTTCTACTTCTCTTCCAAAGTGTAATACTTTAGATTAATAAAACCTAAAAGTGCATGTCTAGTTCCCCGCTAATGTTCTACTATGTGTATATGTGCACTTGTCTACTAACTTTGTTTTGTAGCACAACAATATCTTGATTCCTTGGTGCCCCAAACAAGGGGGAGCATACACCGAGGAGGAGCACTTGCAAGCGTCCTACTCATTTAAATTGCAACAAACTTCTTGACCATCGATGGTAATTTATTTGATTCATGGATCCGTTAAAGTGAATATATAAGGAATGTAATTATCATGGGGATGCAATGAGCAAGGGGGAGCTAGGAGATATGTCAGTAAATAGTATGGAGTTGGCTAAACCGTGATGATAGAAGACTTCACTGGGATGATGCAAGCTCACCTTTATAGGAAGATAGGATTGGGGATTGTCAAATATGATGATGGGTTCATTCGTACTCCAAATACTTTATCTCCTCCACTTCAAATTCACCCTCAACCTTAAGGTCCTCTTCTCATACCTTCAACTTATATACTTGAAGTACCTACCTTCTTTTAAGCCTTCTTCTCATTTCTTATAACCTCATCTAAATTATCCAAGAAACACAAAACCACCTCAACCTTATTTCTCATGATGTCCTCTCATTCCTCCAACCAATATACTTGGAACATCTACATTTTCCTCATTCCTTAATCCTATACACTAAAAGTACCTACCTGCTTCTCTTGCCTACTTCTCATCTCTCATGGCCTTTTCTAAACTATCCAAGGAACACACAATCACCTTCACCTTTATTTCTCATATCTTCTCCTCATAATTCAAACCTATATACTCGGAGCACGTACTCTCTTCTCATGTCTTCTTCTCAAACATCCAACCTATATGCTCCAACCATAATCCACATTATACCTTTTTGCTTCGACAAAAGGGAGAGAAGAGAGTGTAAACGAGTAACTTTTAAACTTTACTATAATTTGTTTTTTGGGGGGCTTATAGTTTACATATTTTATCATCATAAAGAGGGGAGATTGTTAGTGCAAATATTATGATATTTAATCTATATGATCTCTTTTTGTGATGATGTATGACAAACATAGTAACTGGTAATACGTACGTAAAGTGCGGCAAGTTACTGTAATCACAATATCATCATAATACACATATCAACACTTTCGACGTCTCAAGTATGCATCCAAAATGGACATTGGTTTTCACAACGACGTTAAATCACTTAAGGTATGTACAAACAATTATTAAATTGTAGGATAATCAAGGAAATAAGTTTTTGTCTTTAACTTATATTGTATTAATACAACAATACACTATTTCTCAAAAATTATTTAGACAAATTATATTTGAATTATAAAGAAATGTTTTATTTGGTAATTATTTTGAATTTGAAAATCTGGTCATTCCCTCCCTAAAATAAGTGTCACTTTCACCAAACAAGTTTGTCACCACAAAAAGACAAAAACAGGAGCATTTGTCGGGGCGGTCCCTTAATTCATTCGGCGGCCCCCTTAATTATTGGCGGCCCCTTATATATCTGGGACCGCCGTTTCCTGACAGGCTGTTTTTCAGCTCCTATAAATAGTGGGTGACCTCCAACTATTTTCATAACCCTTTTGCATGAATTTCTCTTAGTTCTTTCTCTCTCTAGATCTCACTAAATCTCTCTAAATCTTTGATCATTTAACTTGTTTAATCTTGTTTAAATGTGATCCAATCTTCTACTCTTTCCTTCTTTCCTCAAGTGCAAGAGAAGAACTTCGGTCATCTTTAAGATCCTATGTAGTCTAGTTGGTCTATTTGTAACATTTGTTACATATAAATCGAGTCAATGTCTTCTGATCTTTAGTAGTGTGTAGATCCAAATGATGTATATATTTAGAATGGGTTGATTGTGTGTTGGTTAGTATTTTAGGCCTAAAAATACATTGGTGAAGTGGTAGATTGGTTCTAGCTAAGATTAGGACTCAACATTTAGCTTAGTGTCGAAAAATATTGTAAGCGACGCAATTTATGTATTTAGGCCATAAAACACAAGGTTTGTTATGTTGGCCATAAAACATAACGGGTTTGGTTATACCCGAAGAAGGACTCGACATCTAGCTTAGTGTCGAAAAATAATGTAAGCAACGTCATAAGGTTTTCTCCGCCGAAAGGGAGCTTGTTGATTAGTGAAGTAACTCTCGAATTGGATACTCGGGGAGTGGAGTAGGGCAAAGAGGAGCTTCGTGACCAAACCACTATAAATCACCATGTCTGGTTTTCATTTTCTTTTACCTTTCTCTTTAATTATGTCTTTACATTTATCACTTTACTTTTACACGTGCATTGCGCTTATGATTGTGTGAATTGTTATGTATGTTGTGTATGCCATGGTTGTGTAGTTCTTTGTAGTAAACATTGTGAGTGTGGAAATATTGATAGAATATGCATTAGTTATTGTAAATCTATTATCGACACTTCTTATATTGCGTTAAACTTAATTGGTGATTTGATACAAAAGATCTAGTCCGAAAAACCTCTTCTGGAGGCGGTCCCATAAATCGGGCGGCCCCCTTATGTACTAGGCGACCCCCATATATTTATGGGACCGCCGATAGAGAGTGATGTAATTTTTGTAGTGACTAATCTAAAGTTTTTTAATGGAAACGTATTCACCCCCCTCTACGGTTTCCACAAGGTGATTTCAAACTGAATAGGACTAGTGAAAAGATAGTGTATGTGGATTTAGAATGCTAAACATTTAACGTATCAAATATATACTTGCCATTTATTAAGATTTAAGACGTGGATAATTTGATGTAGAGTAGTATATTTGTATCATCAAGTTGTTCAAGTATTTGGCTTAGGATTCCTAAACTTAAACTACTAATAGAAAAGGAGTTCGAGAGTGAGAGAGTTATAGTTTTGAATAGGATCCTTATACGCTTATACAAGATATTATATGGTTGGTACTTAGATGAGTTGTTGGCAATTGAAGTACCTAGAACCTCATGTTTGATTCGTTCGCAAATTTATTTAGCTAATGCTGCTCTGACACAGGAGGTCTTTTTGAAGGCAGTCTCTCTACCTCGGGTAGGGCCATAGGGGTATGCATTGGCGAAACCAGAAAGTTAAAGGACGGGGGGCAAAATAAAATTTTCTTTACAAAAGTCACTGTGCACACAAAAATGAAGATAAATATATAAAGTTTTTACATTGTTTGGCTTCAAGTTGGGGGGCAATTTGATTTTATAGTGGGGTGCACTTTAATAAAAAGGTCAATAAAAAATTTTTACACTAAAATTCCATTTTATTTGGCACATCGTGGAGGGACTGCCCCCAATACACCTCATGTGCATCCACCCCTGGGGGTATGACGGTCTACATCCTACCTTCCCTCTCTCTAGTCTCACGGGATTGGGTATTGTTGTTGTTGCTATGAAACTAGCATTACGTGTGTGTCCTTACTACAACATGATGTATTTGTTGATGTCTATAGTACACACATCTCAAAATGGTTGATTACTTATAGAACAACTATACAGTGATATAACCATACCTGTAAGTACTCAACTTGTTGCATATCTATGCATTAAGAACTCAAAAATTTAATTACTCATGATGGAACATATATTAATTTCTTTGTTACGTACCTTGTATGGCAGTGAAGGATGGCAAACGTATGTGTAAGAATTGCCCACGGGGACAAATAACTAGAACTGATGTGTCTACACTTGCACGCCAGTGTTAGGTGATCCAGAAAAATCAGTTTGGCTAAGGGGAAATGAAACAAGTTCAAAAAACAAGCTCCTAAGAAGTGGACAGAGGAACACGATTTTTACCTTCATCGTCAACGAGACAGTCGAAGAAGCTGTTGCTCGTGAAGATGGTGAAAGGGAAACATATGCAAGTTGAGCTAGGTATAGAGGCTAATGAATACAACGGTCTTGGGTGTTTTTATAAATCAAATATGGGGATGCAAACCTCCCGAATTTTCAAGTTCGGTTGATGGAGGAAAATTTTCATGTTAGCATGTGCCCACAGAAAACAAGGTGAAATATGGCACCAAAGAATTGGTTAGTGCTGCAATCTAATGGTGTGAGATTATTGCTAGTTACTCTTTTAACTTTAGAGAAGTTTAAAGCAAAGTTTGTAGAGATATTTGTCTCACCGACTTGGCGAGATAACTAAGAAAGAGTTTATGGACTTGCTTCAACGGTCTATAATGTTAGATATGTATAATCAACACTTTGTCTAGTAGTCTCCTTTTGCACCGCACCAAGTTCCCACCAAGTAAAGAAGGGTTGGATGTTTTATGTAAGGCTTGAGGAAGGAAATTCAAGAGTTGATTAACAGCTTAGTATTCTCAACTTACTGAATAAGAAAATGTAGGATGGACTAGATCCACTTCAAATTCCGTCTTGTTCAAAGAAGAAGACATTTTATCATTGACAAGAATCAAACCGGTAACCGAAATAAATCACAAGCATGGTGGGGTTTTGCTCTCAACTATTTGAATTTTTTTAAGTGTGGGAAGTGGGAAGCCTGTTGATAGCACAACAAGAATGTTCGATGAAGGAAAGTGTTTGTTTCTATTGTAGGTAAAAGAATAATAGACATGTTCAAGCTAGTGCATATCAACGGAAGAAATGGACTCCTGGTAAGTGACTTCAGAAGAAGCAGCTACAACCACTTAAGTGTGTAGTAATTGGTATGTTCTTGGTTAAATTAATACACAATATTGATTAGTTTATTTGGGAGAAACTTTTCTTTTGTGCCAAAAGTACTTTGTGAACAACCGAGTATGTCAAAAAGTGAACTAAAAGTAGGGTTTAGTACTATAGATGACTAGTGGACTTCATTTTAGAGTAATGGAATACAGTGATGTATATTTCTAAAAAACAATGAGATTGCTGTTGATCACTTTTATGGTCAAGCAATTTTCACTACTTTTTAAACCATCCACTAGACGTCATAGTGATACAATAATGTATTTGATCAAGACTTGCATGTAAGCATTCTACTCTGACGTCAGTTGCATCGTATAGTCATACTATACTAGGTGGATCAATTAAGTTCAAAACTGCTAAGAATACCTGAACAACATCTAAGTATAGGTGACTTAGAAACCATATTAATTTCCAATAACAATTCAACATTTTATTAGATGGTGGTATCACCATGATCCGCCAATGTTGTATCATTATTAGCGCTGGGCATGTTTTATTTTCTTGTTATGCAAGTCAGCTTTGGTAAGTGTCATGAATATAAGGTTGGATATGTTTTATACACCAAAGTATGTATGATGTTATTGGGAAGGAGTGGGTGAATGTTGTACTCATTTTTCCTTATCAAGGTTTGTCCCATTGGGTTTACTTGATAAGGTTTTTTAAGGAGGTAAATTCATTCAATCTGTTTGTTCTGCTCTTCCCTTGCTGTTTGAAGACTGGTGAATGGAGTTTAGTATTGGCTCATCTGATGATGTTATGCTATGGTTATATTCTCTGCTGGTTTACTAGTCTGTTGGTAGTTTATGGTCTGTTATCTTGTTTGTATTGAGCTTTCAGCTGTCTACCTGAGATTAGTGTATGGTGATGGTTCAGTGCTTACTGATTGGTCTCAGTGAACATTGATGATTCAGAAGTATGTTTGTTCTTAGTAGGCTTTTGGAAGTCTCTTTTGTATGTTTTTTTTAGAAATGCTAGATCCACAAATGTTTTACAAAAAAACATCCACAAAATGACTTGTCACCTAATTTGTGGTATCCTTTATCTTCTTTTTAGATTCTCCTTTTTTATACATCCAATAATATGCATGACATGTCATTGTGTGGATGTTTTTGTGTAAAAATTTTGTGGTTCTAGCATTCCTTTTTATTTTATTTTATTGAGTTTGGGATTATGTCTAATGCATGTGTTTCTCTTGGCCAAAGGGATGTGTCCTAGTTTATTTTAAAATTCTTTGTGCCGTTTTGTACTTGCCTTTTTTTAATAAATTTACTATTAAGAGAAAAGAAAAAGACAATAAAAAGAATTAATTTTGAGGGTATATATGTCCATTTCACGATCAACTTCCGTGAGCGAGGGGTCGTTTCTTTATAAACACGGCCCAAACAAAGACAATCTTAACCTAAATTAATCTAAATGTGCGGTGTCGTTTCTTTATAAACACGGCCCAAACAAACACAATCTTAACCTAAATTAGGTTTCTCCATCCATCCTTCCGAGTGAGTGATATGGCCAAAAGAAAGCGCCAACAACGAGTAAAAGGGGGTGATAAGATCGGATGTTCCCCTGATGAATTTAGCGGTAAGGAACAACAAGTAAAAGGCGGTGATAAGATCCGATGTTCCCCTCATGAAACTTGCTTTATTGAAACTAGTGAGGATTCATCCACATATGTAACTCGCTTTATTGAAACCAGTGAGGATTCGTCCCCATATGTAACTCGCTTTATTGAAACCAGTGAGGATCCATCCCCATATGTAACTCGCTTTATTGAAACCAGTGAGGATTCATCTCCATATGTAACTCGCTTTATTGAAACCAGTGAGGATTCATCCCCATATGTAACTCGCTTTATTGAAACCAGTGAGGATTCATCCCCATATGTAACTCGCTTTATTGAAACCAGTGAGGATTCATCCCCATATGTAACTCGCTTTATTGAAACCAGTGAGGATTCATCCCCATATGTAACTCGCTTTATTGAGGATTCATCCCCTCATGAATTTAGCGGTAAGGAACAACAAGTAAAAGGGCGTGATAAGATCGGATGTTCCGCTGATGATGGTGAACCAGGTACCAATTAAGACTTTACTGGTTAACTTCCTCTCTTTTATATTTCTCTCATTAAAGCTATTGTACTGTGTCTTGACCCCTAAAAAAACAATTAAGTTTTACTTGTTTGCTCTGAGTTATGCTCTTAACTGTGACTACTTTACTGCCCTCCTTTATATAAATACATGCGTTTGACTTGAATAGTGTAAAAAGATTTGACCTTTTCAAATGTTCCTTACCCTTATTTTGACCATTATGAAGGTTCATTCCTATAAGTGAACACTTGCCTAAACTTGGTTACCTTTTTATACATTTTCATGTATGCGTTTATTCAGAATTGTATATAGACTTTTTGTTTGATGGTCTTAAAGTCGTAGAGTGTAGTTATGTGATTTATTCAGGTTATTCTTGTGAATGTCTTGATTCTCATGTTTTAGTCGGTGTGTAACTAAAGTGTTTATGGTTCCCCAAAGTTATCGGTCTTTGATTGTTCATGTTCATTGTCGATCTTTTCATGAGTCGTATCATTGATTTTTCTTATTGGAGAAGTCCAAAAATGCATAACATGTTAATTTTGGTGTATGGAAATGCATAGTGTACTAATTTTGTTATCAATATTCATAAGTACATTTCCGGCTGGGAAAACCGGATTTTTTTTTATTATTTTATTTTCCGGCTGCTAAAAGTCCAAAAAATCATATTCGTCCCAATATCACTAATTTCTTGATGTACCCTTACCCTCTTAGCTGGGAAACCCGATTTTTTTTATTTATTAGTTTTCTTTATTTTTAGTTTCTTATGTGACATTTCACTACATTTCCGGCAACTCTCATCTTCTCCGGCTAACTAAACCCATATAAAATCGTGACCAAACATTCGAATAAAACCATAAAAGGCCGTTCTCGTAACCCACACCAAACTAAACCTTAGATCCGGAGCAATATCAATAGTTATGCTTTTTATTTTAATTTTTTGGTTAACTATAACCTGGTACCTTTTGGCCTGACTAATTCATTGGGCTTTAACCCACCGCCACACACACAATGTTTGTTTAAGCTTATATAGCTGGCTTATGTCTTATTTCTTTTTCGGCTTATGTTTCATAAGGTCATCTTTTGTGGCTTATTCTGAAACTTTTCAGCTTATATACGCTTATAAGGAGGTTGGCGTTGCCACTTTGGGGTTGTTGTTACAAGTCTTTCGGCACTAGGCCACCCCTGAGAGTTTAATGACACTTTTTTAAAGGGTGTGTTTGTTTCGGCTCATTTAGCCGGCTTATGGCTTATTTGGTTTTAGGCTTATGTCTCATAAGCTCACTTTTTGTGGCCCATTTTAAGACTTTTCTGCTTATATAAGCTTTATATGACAATAAGCCATAAGCTGGCTATATAAGCCGAAACAAACACCTCTAAAAACCTGACCGGCCGGTTCAACCCGGAATTAGGACCGAGGCTAGTTCATGAACGGCGGTCGAACCCCTTGTGACCGAACTGCTCCAACCCAGAGAAAAACCCGTAATAAACCGGTCAATGATAGTGACCTTGTGATGGAAGAGACGAATCGGCCGTTGTGATGTGTGATGATGAGGTCGTTGATGAAGGAGGCGTCTACTAGTCATGGAAGGAAGTGGTGTTGATGATGTGGTTGTGGAAGAAGACTTTTGGATTTTGACATATTGCCGGGATGTAGTTTCATTGCTACGATTAGGATGAAAGCATGCTTAGGGATACACCGAGTAACCAAACCAGAGAAAACCACTGCACTTTAGTCTCCACAACACTAATATCCTCCAAAACATTCTTAACTGAAAATTTCACCAATCTTCCATTGGAGTTCTTCCATCTGATCTTGTCACTTTCAGAACTTTTACGATATGGAACTGGAATATTCACGACATTAGTATATGTTCTTCTCCACTCATTAGGCGACTTTCATTGCCCATTATCAATCATCTCATCAACAGTAATATTGATATCAATTCTAAAAGTATACATATAGGTGACATGATTAATAATAGGCCCAGTTCTTGCCCAGTTATCCAGCCACCTAGAAGTACTAACACCATTGCCCAGTATCTTCACCATATGATGACTTACTTGATCTTCTCTCTACACACACAATAGATTTTCCAGCTCGAAGAGAACCTTTACCAAATAATTTTTCTTTTTAGTTTCACGCACAGAATCTCTCTCTTTTGAACCATAGAGATACTTTCTTGAATGCTATAAGACTTGAGATGTATATCTCCTTTGGTCTTATATGCTTCTATGGGCTTTTAACAAAAGCGGTTAGCTGATGTCGTTATAGGGGAAGTTAGAAATATTTTATAAATAAATTTACAAATTTAAGTATGTCAAATAGTCCAAAAGTTATATACTGAAAATTGATACCTGTTACCATTTTCCACGTAAAGCACTGCTTTATACAACGCCAGCAACTCGTTTTTAGTTACTAGGGGGGGGGGGGGGGGGGGGGGGGGGTGCTGGTCCTTTAAAACGAATTAATTGCGTACATTCTTTGCAACTATGGGTTTAGGAGGGCCACGAGTAAGCAGGGTTTGAGTAACAGGTCGCAGATATTGGGGTTTTGGGGCTTAAAACGTTAATTTAAAGTACAACATTCAAAAGAGGTCGGGTTGGTTGACCGTTGGAATTGGGAGTGTGTTTATTCTCCATATTTCTATAGCAAAGACAATATACAATTATCTAAATATTGAGATAAATAAATTTTCTGAGGATTGTGTGGAGTCAATTACATACCTATGCAACTTCAATCCATCTGAACTAGTTCGCTAATATATATAGTATGAACTACTATGATTCGTTTGACAAGTTTACCGAATTGACTTTTTATTACTGATGTATAGAAATTTGCTTCATCTAAACTGTAAAAAGGTATATTAAAACATCTAAAGATGATTGATGTATGTTTTTATGACTTTTCAGTGATTCAGAAACGGAGGAAAGAAGCATAGTTTTTTTCTGAGATAGGCAAAGGTCCATCAGCATCAAGTATGCTAAATGTAATCTCAATAACTCTCTCTGTATATATTTCAATGTGATGATTGCTATACTCCTCCCCATCTTTCATTTGTGTTCAGTTAGAAGGTAGGCAATGGAGAAGGTCCTGCCTGGGCTCCTTTAACGTGATAACTTATATGCTTACAACTTCTAATTAAAGGACTGGGAATAATAGGCAACCAGCTGTAAGAGATTTTCTATTATTCTTTTTATTTTAAGTTTATATCAACTTCTTCCCTTCCTATAAATTTTTATATTTCTAACTCAAATAAACAGTTTTGTTTTTGTTAAATAATTTACCATATCACGAAGGAATCCTAAACGAATCAATGTACCCAAAATGATAAAACATTGTGTTAATACGTAATCAGAAAAATGGCAGGTTTAAGATTTTGGTATCTATCAACCACCGGTCGTTTCGGGTGCAGAGGTGTAAAATTGAAGGTGTTCAGCATGTTGTTAATGGGTCCAAAACTCAAAAGGGCCCAAAACCTGTAACATGTTACATGTCAACCCGAAACACCTTTTGTCCAAACATTCCGAAGTTATTATAAAATAATAATGGTGTTATGTCACATTACCCATTAATGTACCATAATCTGAATGACCCGTTTCCATATACATATGTAACTTTGTCCAAAATTCTTTTGTTTCATGTGTTAGGTTTTCCAAGTTTTTAAGAAATGGAGTGATGGATTAGACTCGGAGGTTTTGAGTTCTGATGATATCGACTACTTGAAGAAGAGTATGAGAGAAAAGGAAACGAGGATCCTTCCAACTGTGCAAGATAAATGGGTTTCGTTGCATCAATCCTTTGGTCTCATCTGTTGGTGCGATGACGAGCAGCTAAGAAAGGAATTCATGAACATGAACAACATTGATTTTCTACGTTTGGGGGATCTTAAATTTTATACCCAAACCTAAACACCTAACCACTAAACCCTATACCAAAACCCTAAACCCCTAACCACTAAACCATATACCAAAACCCTAAACCTCTAACCACTAAACCCTGTGCCAAAAACCTTCAACCCTCCTCCCTAACCACTAATCCTTATACCTAAACCCTAAACCCCTAACCACTAAACCCTATGCAAAAACCCTAAA
The DNA here is from genome assembly GCA_026074375.1 of Tanacetum coccineum. NCBI lineage: Eukaryota > Viridiplantae > Streptophyta > Magnoliopsida > Asterales > Asteraceae > Tanacetum > Tanacetum coccineum. The sequence continues at coordinate 14,984 of BQNB010119925.1, forward strand.
TCCATAAACACTAGGTATAATATCACAAGTGGTATATACATAAACTTTAAAATCTATACCAAAAACACTAAACCCCTGACGACTACCCTATACCAAAAACCTAAACCTCTAACCACTAGGTGTAATATCACAAGTGATATATATACATAAACTTTAAAATTTATACCCTAAACCTTAAACCCCTAACCACTAAACTATATACCAAAACCCCTAAAACCCTAACCACTAAAACCTATACCAATACCTTTATAAACTAAGATTCACTCGTAGCTTAACAATTATTACCCCTGACATTGTAGTATCACCGGTGATAAATAAATATATAATAAAATCTCATGTGATAAAGTAATATAATGTGACATTAGTTATGGTATTTCACATATAATTAATATCACATGTGATAAAGCAATATAATGTGACACTAATTGTGATTATTTTTGAAAATCTTAACATGTAATCAATGTTATTTATCACTTGTGATATTATACTGTTAGTAGGATTAAAAGGGTTAAAACATAGTTTTTATAGTGTTTTAATTTAATTTTCACAAATTATGTTTGATATATGGTTAGAATGGTAAAGATGTTTATTTTTATGTCAAACATGATCAATCATTTAATGTTTTACACAAATACTTATGCTCATTTCATGACATCATGTTGAGTGTTCGAACGTACAAATATGTTATATCACATGTGATACTTCAAGCGGGTTTGATGATAAAAAATAAAATTCTTCGATATTCATCAACTTCTATAAATAAACTATTTTGATTTGGAGGTCCAAAAATTATGTATGATAAATGGTTAGAAAGCTAAGGATATGTACTTTTAAATGCCAAAAACGATGAATCAGTTGGAGTTCCACACAAATATTTATACCCGTTTTACGAAAGCATGTGAAGTGTTCTAACTTACAGATTAGTGTAATATCACAAGTGATATATCAAACAAAATATTGCACGAGAAAAAACAAAAAAAATACAAAAAACAAAAAAAAACAAGTTTGTCGAAAGTATATGAAAGTGCCTCTCTATTTAAAGATAATTAAATTCTCGTCACGATGGTGTAATTTATAAATCTTAACGTTTTACGGTTTTTGCGGTATGTGATTTTTAAAAATAAGGGTGAAAGTGTGTTTTAATTAAAAAACACAAAGGTAAGAAGGGGTGGTGGATGTTTTTTAAGGTTTAATCTTATCCATTAAATAAAGTTAAATCTTAGATTAATCCTCACCATTAGATCAAACTCAAATGGATGGTGGAGATTTGTCCCTTGGTATGTGATGAGAAACTGGTATGCAAATGAATTTTTCTCAATGGTTTATGAAGAGAAAAGAAAAAATTAGTTGAAAACTAATGTGGCCAAGATATCTGCATGAGTGTCCAGGTGGAAACATAATAAGAAAATGAGTGGGCCAAGTGTGATGCACATCATTGTGTGAAAGTTTGTTTGTGTATATTATGTGGATGTAGCAAACCTCTTTAATTTAATCCAAACATTAATAATTTTACATTTTTATTCACAAACTCTGATATGTAAAACATTATATAATCAATTGTCATCTTTTAAATGTTTTAAATCTGTTGTTTACAATTATAAATAGATTAAAAAGTTTATTTGAGTTTGTCGCACCATTACTTTAAATTAAATTATTTCTAAGTTTAGTTTAAGATTAAACTATCACTAATAGTTATGTTTATCTTAATGTGTGTTTTTTTTTTGCTTAAGAGTAGTAAATCAGTACATATAAGTTATAACTTCCTTTGTAGTACTTTGGACAGCCTACAATCTCAATACTAGAACGGATCACCTCAATGTCGAATAAAGAACACACCTAGCAGATTATATGGATCGATAGAAAAGAAAAGAGAAAGAGCACAAGGTATTAACCCTAATCGAATTATTAGTATTGAAAGAATGATGTGACAAGATCCATCCCCCTCACCCTCTTTTATAGAGATGAGGGGGGAGAACAAACCCTAAAACACATGGGCTGGGCTTGAAACACAACCACGACCCTTTATTTTGACTAATAACGAACTTAACACTTGACTACCTTGGACTTATGCTAAAATAAAGACTAAACCTAACA